>CM075938.1:28614508-28833276 GCA_038030265.1 Corythucha ciliata
AATAGGCGTAAGGAAATCAAACAAAAATATTTCTTAGTCATGTTTCGAAAAAAGAAATGTCCCAAATCACGCGAGGTAGCTGTAAGTATCTTTTTGCCCCTCAGTTCTTTCCAAGTATTCCTTTTCTATCAGAATGTCGATACATTTCTAAAAATTGGAAAAGAGGATCACGTTAAATGAGGTGTAAAAAAGCGCAATGAGTCCTACTAACGCACCTTGATGATGTGTACACGAGGCTTGAATCTGGACGACAGCTGATTCAAAACTTCGGCCACTAGCTGCTGATGTTTGAGTATTTTCCTCATTTTCATTATTCGAACAATAGCGGCTTGAATTAATAATTTTCGGTCCTCTTCAATGTGTTTATGTGTTGTCTCTTGCTCCAATTTCTGTTCCGCTTTCATCGGCATGTTTATATTTACCCTCAATTTTTTACTGAGAAAAAAAAAATGCAACCATTTGGGGGGGGGGGAATAAGGTAAAGGGCGAAAACAATTTCAGAAAACTTCAGTACTTTTTATATCCTTTGTTAAGGGACAAAATTGACTGAGGTTGAAGTTCGACATCCTCGTCATCGTCACCCAGCAGAAGTTTCGCTTTCAACAAAATTTGTAGCACTTGTTGAAGAAAATCAAGCTTAATTTGAGTGCTCTCGGCCAACTGAGCCATAGTCCAGCTTTCCGAACTATTGTACTGAAGTAGAACAGCCATTTGTAACGTGGATGCTTGTAGTGTGTACCTGTGTTCAAAATAACAAAATAAATTAGAACACAGCAAACAATTAATTCTATGTGGCGACAGGGTGAAAAAAAATCAGATAAAGGAAGTCGCACGTGAATTATTACACGAAATCTTTCTTATTTTGCACCCTCTTCTTTTTGTACGACTCTATCTGCCGATTCACTAGCGCAGTATCCCCCTGTATAAGTAACCCCAATTTCCATTGGGCTTTGTAGCACGCCACCAAGTAACAAACGCCACAGGATGGTCTACTTCGGGAAAGGTTCCCTGATGAGGACCCAAACACGTACGCCACCACCCACCCACCCACTCGCTCATGCACTGCACTACTAGACCTCTATATCTCCTCGCAGCCTAATGTGATTTTCACCTCAAATGCCACGAAAGGTTCCGTGATTGTAGGGATTTTAATCACAAGAAATCAAGGCAGTGATAAAAATTCGTTTATCTGCACCAAAGTGTTAAGAAACTCTACGGAGGCGACACATGAATGAAGAACAAGACATACACTTGGAAAATTTCTTTTTATACTTCCGGTAGAGGAGAGCCTAGGGAGACGTCTTGTTTTCAGGCATTAAGCCAAATTTCGTAGTAACAACAGCTGTAACTCGAGAAAAAGTACTTAACCAAAATCTGATCGCACTACTGAAAAGATCACACATTTTTATTCCAAAATCAGCGTGGTCTGTTATGAAATAGCGTGAATTGTTTAGGCCAGTCAACCAGAACACAACACTAAAATCGCAATTAAAGGGCTAGTTCTGATTTTTTAGTACCTATATGTTGTCATGACCCCTATGTTATCAGTAGCGTAAATCCAAGTTTGCAGCTTCACAACCGCCGCAAGAGCGCACCGAGGATGGCGGTCTAGAGGTACTTGGGCCATGGTCTCATCAGCGGAGTCTGTCCCCCCCCCCCCATGATGGCCCCAATCAGTACATTCAAGGGCTGCAGAAGGAAACGTACAGAGAATAGCAATGTTGAGATTTTTCCTTTGATTTGCTATACTATAGAGCTATTCACTAGTGTCAAAAATCAGGAGATTCCACTGACAAATTTTGAAAAATTGAATGAAATAAGGTGGTTTTTGAAGGTTTTTTATTTGTGAAAACAATGGCTATTTTACAACGACTATTTTTGTCGTTGGTGACTGTGAAGTTGTGGGTGTGTCACGTGACGCTACATGCTAATTAAAGTCGCCAGAAATTGATAATGGGACGCAGTGCCCGAAACCAGCCTCGTGGAAAGGAAAAATACAATATATGTTGAACTGAACTCATTCATTGATTTAACGCTGACATAAGATGATTTTCTACATCACTGCTGAGGACAACTCGATTACAACAGTTTCCTTAGAATGGATTTTCTCAATCACTCGCTCACTCACTTGGATAGAAGTTTGGCGTTTGGTTGAAGGAGGAAAACCCGCGAAATTACATTAGGTTACAGATTCTTGAAATTTCGGATTAGAAAAGCTAAATCCATGAAATTGTTTTTTCAACTAACCATGCCAACAAAATTTGCAGGTTATTGGACGATCCAATCCCACGAAATTACTTTTTACGAATCAACTCAAGAGAATTTTGTTTTTTCAGGCACTCAACCCGGGCTAAATTGGTTTCGAATGGACCACAACCCTACGAAATCTTACATTCGAAGAAGTCGGACCCACCAAATTGGATTTTCGAGGAAGCCAAAACCACACGTTTGGGTTTGGCCAAGCTAATTACGCAAAGTTGGTTTTAAAAGAGAAAAGCCAGCAACACTTTGTTTTTGAAGGAGTCGTTAACCGGTGAAAGTTGGGGCTAAGTTTAGTGCCGAATCAACGAAATTCTCTTACAATTTTTGTTTTGAAAGACCCTAACCCGCGAAATTGCTTTTCGAGCTCAGTCAAACCCGTGAAAATGAATTTATGAACATGTCAACCACGTGAAACGGGGTTTTCAGGGAAATAATCCATGGAGTGTGAAATTCGCGTTAGTGCGGGCGCGAAGTACTCAACTCATCAGAGGAGTAACAAAAGTAGGATTTGGCACCGCTGGATTTACATTACACCTGGCATTCGCTCCCCCCCCCCTTGCAATTTCACGGCTGTTCATCTCCTGAACTAGCCATTTTGTGGCTGATTATCCTTTACAACTGGCAATTCCGTGCCTAAGAGTCCATGAACTTGAAATTCGCGGCTTTGAAACTTAAAATGGCGCGGCTTTTTAGACATAAGGCCCCGTTCACAAGCTCTATGCTATACGTCTGTAGAGTCCATCAAAGTGCTTCATTTTTCGAGGGAATGACTTTGTTTGCATGCATACTGTGCATAACATAGAGCTTGTGAACGGGGCCTAATGCACTTCAATATTAAGGGAAAGTTGCACCGGAGATTCCTCGATCCCTCTTTAATCACCCCTCGATCACTACTCGGCACACACTTTCTAACCTTATTTCTGTACCAATCCTAGTTTTAAAGACTCGTTTCAATCTTCAGGAAATCCCGCAAATGCAGTAGTATTCCTTTTTCCCAAATACGTCGAAAGAAGATCGTGAAATTTCATGGTATAAGTTGAAGGCGAATTTAGTTGCGGACCAGTTTCCGTTTCGTCCTCAGACAGTATTAATCAGAACTACTTGACCCAGGCCCCATCCAACAGGCGATATGTGTCGCGACGACTGTGTGACTCTTATCGCTAGTGAGCCACGGGCCTAACCCAAACCAAGGTTGAAACTCAACAGATTCAGTTTTTGAAAATGTAGTTTTCCCTATTTTAGGGCTCAAAGTCAAATGGAAAACCAAGTTATCCGTCTAAAAAAAACGAGAAGTAAAACCTTTTTAGGCCACAGGAAAACTAAAATCGCAATTAAACGGCTAGTTTTGATCTTTTAATATAGTATGTTGTTATTACTGGTCCTAACAAAATAATGGGTGCATAATGTAATACAAAATCAGAATTAGCCGTTGAATTGCGATTTTAGCTGTTTTTAGTGGTCTTATGGGCTGATCTATGAGTGGGTTGGGAATTTGTCTCCCGCTTGCTGAAACAGGGGCTAAACCCCGTTAGATACTAACACTTTTTGTTTTCAGAAAAGGGGCGAATAAAATTATTGTCAATTTTCTTTGTATAAAAAGTTTCCAAGATTTCATGCAATAAATTGATAGGATTTGATGAATAGGGGGGCTGATTAATTTCAATTATTCGTCTTGTTAATTTCGCTAACGCACGAGTTACAGAATAGGAGGATGGCCATCCCACTTCCAAGGCACCTCTTGGAGCTAAGTTCTGACCATTTGTGTGGGCCAATATCCCGTTACACATTGTGGATACGGTTTCGGCGCGTCTGCGTGCGACCACTAGGCATTTAGCACGTTGGCAACCTTTCCGCACCAATAGAACACAAATTGGCGTCTTACCTATTGCGGAAGCAGTTTGTGATGAGTTCACCCTTGGACATGTTGTACAGCCAATTCAACTTTCGGCCCGAGTGTTGGCTGCTGTAGAAAGAAGTGAACCGATGAACGCTTCTCTCCAACTAGCAATCAAATATGACCAATCATTGTAGAGGCAAAGGTTCTAGATCAAATCGTTAGTACCTCAGTTGGAAGTGAGAAATTATGGCTCAACGTGAATGGCCATGACCCAGACGAAAGGACTTGTATACTAAAGTCAATGTCAAGGGGCTCATTAGAGTTTACCAAATGATTCCTAAACTGATCGTTCAAGTCTTTGGATACACCGATGTCCTGAGAGTGAGAAAAAAAGTGCAACGTTAAGAATAATTGTTTAGTGTAGGTTCAGCCTTGGTTTTGGAATCTAGACGACCCTACCTGGAACATTCTCTGAAGTTTGCTGGTGTACTCAAATCCACACGCTTGCTTGAGCTTACTAATCATGCTGGCTTCCGCGTCATCACTCGCCGACATATGCTGAACAAGTCTCTTAGCCAGCATTTTTGAGTAGAACTTTTGGAACACATCCTTATCTTCGATATATTTAAATACAACCATCTAAAGAGTAAAAAATTTTCCTGAACACAATGGAGAACTGAGGTAGAAAAAGAACGATGAAACGTACCACTTGGTTAAGAGTGTCTTCCAGCTCCGCTTCTTCTGGATTTTTGGAGGATTTTTTCAAAAGAATGTCGCAAAATTTAGCTAAAAGTTCAGGGCTCTTCGAACTCGAGTTGGCGATTCTGGTAACGGCATTATTATTGATGAACTTGCCGCACGCTTTATCTAGAGCAGCAACAAAGCCAGTGTCGCTGCTAAATGCAGTATTTACAAGAGCATTGTATTTTCTGTGAACGCCAAGAATAGTCCAGACGTAGATTTTGGGATCCTACAACGCAGAATTAGTAATTTAAAAACACGGAAAGAAAATGATGAAGAAATACTTACGTTTGAGGCCGTGTCCAAACATTTCTCAATAGCATCGAGACCTTGGTTAGCTATATGGGCTTCGAGAAGAGATCTTAGCTCACCAAGAGCGTCAGGGATTCGAGCCACGAGTTGATACATTCTACCGAGATCTTCATTTTTGTCCGAATCAAGCAAATGTTGGAATTCAGCGTGGAGCACTTCCATCTGTTTTTCAATGATGACGCGCTCGCAAGTTTTAGCGAGTCTTTCCGACGTCGTTTCATGAAGGTAAACTTGAACTCGTTTTTGTTCTTCCGCGAGTCTCTGTTCGGCTTTTTTCATGTACTCCGTTACTGGATTTTGACGTAGAAATTCCGTACTTTCCTTCGTGTAGAACCGTTCGGTATCCTCGAGGAAAACATTTTCAAATGAGTCTTTGTACACGCTTAGATTAGGACCTTTAGCCGATGGATCCTCTTCATTGAGGCCTAAACGGAATTGAATTTGTCATTGGCGTGCAATTTGGCAAAGTAAAATCCAATGTACCTAGCTCTACATAACAACTAATAACACCGCTGACTAGCCTTGTGTCGATGGGCTCACCGTTTCGTTCTCTCTCAATTAATTTAAGCACAGCATTCGTGACCTAGAAACACCTTTATTGCTTGAAACAAAAACTCTCAAGCTATCGTCTAACCATCATACCTGTCTGTTCAATTGCTTGAAAAGATTGTCTCTCCAAGTGACCAAGGCCAGTTGATAAATTTCGTAAATACCTTTTCTTCCCTCTTCACATTCTCGCCGCACCCAATGTCTGTGGAGAACAAACTTTCAATGACTAATATCAACTTATATTTTGAATCCCAATTACCTATTTAAATACGAGCAAACCCCGTTGAGAACCTTTGAGCTGAATTGGTATTCTTCCCATTGCCTAGTGTAAAATTTCAAAACGTCTTCGTCCATCAAGTGAAGGCCATCCTATAAAGGCAATCAAAATTGTTGTATCTTGCAATCAAAGAGATCGTAATGGAGATCGGTACTTTTTTCAAGTTATCTAAGTAGCATCTCAGAAAGTCACGAAGGCATTTGTATAGTTCCAGTCCAACCAACTGAGCACCACCGGATACCTGGTACAAATATTGTGTCAGCCAAGACAAGAGACTGAAGCTCATACATACTTACGTGACCCTTCTTTCCTTTCGACGAAGACGACCTACCGACTTGCTGATGAACACTCGTGCAATAGTTATATACGTGACTGCATCATCAAGTCATGTAAGCAATGATTCAGTAGTTAGAGTTAAACAATATTTCGACATAAGATTATCGTTTAGTGCATGTTACGTGTATAGCTCCATGTAGCGAGGCTTTGACATGTACTGCCTCTTGTACACTTGTTCTATTCCTTGCCTCAAGTCATCCCATATTTGGTCTAGTTCGGTTTGCTTGACTCCGCTCGACTGGTTTCTATTGACTGACATCTTAGACGACATTCTGTAACAAAAATTTGACACTCTGTACAATTTAAAACCAAGATTCAAAATTGAAAAGGAGCAGAACGTTTGTCCTCGGGGTTTGAGGAAAACAGGAGGAGACCTCCAAGCTCAATCTACACGAAGAACGCACAAGAGTATTGATAATCCAATTGTTTTACGTAACATCGATCTAAGCGGTACTAAATAGAAATACCGCTAACCGATGGAAATAAATGCGTACAAACGTAATAATTGTGACGACAGAGATAAAGGACCAACAAAGCACGAAAAGGAGCGGTGACTAAGCGACACTGGAATGAAGTAAATAAACAAAACGGGCAAAAATGCGTGAAAGTGGGGTAATACATAAACAGGACTTTGGCCTATTCGTTTATCTTCCTGAATCCCGCAACTAGTGCAGTTCGCGTAGCAAAATGGTGCCACACCTGCGAGACAAAAGAGACAGGAACACGAAATGGTTTATAGCCGATTCGTGCCATTAGAATTCATGATTCGATAAATGAATAGACCTAGCAGTGAAGCAAAAACGAATTTGCCCAGGGCTTTCGAATAAATTTCCCTCCTTCTTCAACAAACTGATCAATTAGTGAAAGTTCAAATTAGCAGTAGCAAGAGGACAACAGTGACAAGAAAGCCCGCACCCACAGAACGCGAGCTGCCACGTTTTCATGGTTTTTTCTTACGCGGACCTGGGGCCTATTTTTTAAAAGTACTTTTCAACTCTTCTCTTTTCACTTTGCACTTTTCAAGCGAATTCTTGTTTTGTGAAACCGAATGTTGGATAAGTGAAGAGTGCCAAGCGACAGAGTTGCAAAGTGCAAAGTGAAAATGGCAGAGAATAAACTTCTTGGTTTTTTGAAAAACTTTTCACTTCACCTTTTCACTTTTCATCTATCTGGCGGAAAATTTCAAAGTGAAAAACTAGAAGGTTTTTTGATGTTTTTAACGCATTTTTCAAAACCGACTTTGCAAACTCGACTTTTGCAGAGTAACTCTAGGCTCTTCCATTTTTGTTGCTCGCGTGCCGCCCTGCTGTTGATGTTATTCTACCGACTCGCTGCATAATCCAGTGAAAGTCAACAAGTGGAAGTGGTTAGTGAGGTGAAAATGAGTCTGAAGAAAAGAGAAACAAACCAGAAAAATATGGCTGTTCCACAGCAGTTTTTTTGTTTTTTTTTTCGAAGAAGAGAACAAAAGTAACGACAAAGTAACGAAATGGCGAAAGGTGTTGGAGAGGGCCAATGTCGTATCGGGCCCCTGAGGTCCCCATCCTCCCTCGAAACGGTGCCAGTGCCACATGGCGCTATTTCTCAGAACACGTGAATCGTGGCAAGCTCCGGGCCAGCTAGCGTTTTCTGTGTATAACCGGTAATCCGGTCCATCACGTGACCATGACATTTAGGGAGCACGCCTCGATGGTGTAATGGATACAATGCTCGCTTCGCAACCCAGCGGGCCTGGGTTCGAATCCAGCCAATGTACACTATGAGGCTGCGGCGAGCTGTGACACTGCACACTCGGCTTCGTGTAGGTGATCCGGCGGTGTGCGTTCAACAAACCGCGCACCGACCGAAACACCCGCGTAATACGGGTGTGAAGTGCACACTTAGACAGATGGGTATGACGTAGGAGCCCACTGGTGGCCTTGGCGTCGCCGGACTCAGCATGGCCGGAGAGGCACCCCCCCCCCTCCAAAAAATGACATTTAGGGACTGGTTGCCGTGCCTGTTGACGTTGATGGTTGGCGTTATTGTCGATATTGATCATAGTGCCACAACACTCGGAACCTCCTGTTCAAACAAGTTGGTCGACCTCCTTCACGGTGGTACAAACGGTACACTTCGCGACATTGTGGGCTGCAGCAACTCCGTGCATTTGGGCACCATTGCCCAACTAGTGTAATGCTAGAAGTAGTCGTTTTCGGGGAGATAAGGACAAACTACGCCGAGTGGCCTATTACGTTAAGCACATAATCCACTTTCCTTTCTGTAAGCCGGACCATCATTTTGGCTAAGTTTATACGCTCCCTCACACGCCTCATCCTTTGACGAATTTCCTCATCTTCCTCCTCCTCCCCGAATATTCCATCGTCACTAATATTAACAATTAGACGTCCCAACATATTCAGCAGGATTACAAAAGTGTCGAATTAACTAAAAATTGTGGAATGAGCTTCGAAGACGCTGGAATTTGTTGACTTTAACTGAGCAAGACTGCGGTGGGACATGAAATGAGAAAAAAAGCAGCGCAGAGCTCAAGTGCTCAATTTGATTAACAAAGCTTTTGGATCAATGAAGTGCGTAAAATTATTAACTATACATGTCGCATCCATGTCGAGTAATTGTCCATTTCACGAAGTGGCTCCACTTGCTGTAACTTCAAAAAATTACGACATCTGGACAAAACAATTGTCCATTTCTTGAAAAGGAAATCGTGATTGTCCAGTTGCTGAAATCAAGCTTTCTTACTGCAAGTGGATGAACAACATTATCCTTTTCGTGAAATGGATGAGCGAGGAATTTAAATATAAAAAAACTTTGTGTTATAAATAAATGGGGAGGGGGCCAATTCATAGCTCTGCTCCTTTTAGCCGCGATTTCGGGCGTTTTTCCAATTTTAGCCCCTATAGTATGAACAAAATGTTCCAAATTTTATCCGAAAATTGGCGGTTTTTCTTCATTTTAGCCGTGGATCCGTGCTTTTGCCAACACAAGAATGTTTGGCAAGAATTAGCGCTTTGTGTTTGAGCTCACGAAGCCACCTTTATCGGTGTTTTTGTAATTTTGGTAATTTTATCAACATTTTATACGCGGAATTAGCGCTTTATCTTAATTTCATCGGTGAATTATTGATTGTTCTCGAATTTAATAGCCACGAATTAGCATTTTAGTAGTTTTAGCCCCGAGTTACTGTTGTTTCTTAACTGTATCCGCGAATTGGGCTCTTTTCCCCAATTTTGGCCGGGAAGTATCGATTTACTCCGTGATGCGTGAAAGACACCCTGTTCTACTGTACGCTGGTTTTCGGCTGTACGGGCCTTATGGGCCCGTTCACAAGCTCTGTGTTTGTGTTGAGTGGTGTCTGTGCAACCTATAAAAATGCTTTATTTTTCGAGGTAATAAATTTGTTTGGTTGCATTTGTTGTTTGTGTTGTGTGGTGTCTATGCAACCTATAAAAATGCTTCATTTTTCGAGGGGTTAAATTTGTTTGGCTGCACAGACTCCACAGAACGTAAACATAGAGCTTGTGAACGGGCCTTAAGCCCTGTAAACTCGGAGACTTTTCTGTCCTGTCTTCTACTGTAGCTGGTGTCCAAAGTAGTTAAAAACATTAAGGCCCATTTTCACCAACAAAATTGATCTCGTTTAAAGTTGATCTCGATTAGTTGCCAATGACGACCCATATGAATTCTGATATAAATGTTTACAGTGTAATCGTGATTAGTTGTTGATCGTGGTTTAAGAAGTTGGTGAAATCGGGCCTAAAAGTGAAGTTTTAGGTTTGTTTGGTTGAACGCTAGTTCAAGAAATTGAATTATTTATGTTTTATTATCCCCATTTTGAAGCCCACGGAGGGGCTTAGTATGAAATTATTCACACATATTTGAAGCATTTTTATTACCGCCTCTCTTAAATCCCTCTGCTGAAGTGAAACAAAAAACCAAAATGCTTCGTTTGAACCAAGTTTGAATACTGAAATATATTGCCACATGGGCAAACAAGTACTTGAGCAAGAAATGTCCCACTTTTTCCCCGATTTGTTTCAAGACCTTTTTTTCAGGCAACATTCTACCTTCTAGGGGTTTGGGGAACTGAACAGATGATACCTCGACCCCCGTCCTATCGCCCTCGCTTCTTTTCTCTTCTTTCTGCATTTATTAAATTACCTCCTTAACTAAAATGTGGCCATTAATATGCGTGGGGACAGGAGATTTTTCAAAAGGGTCAAACAGTAAAAAAATGCGTCGTATGCCTCCCGCACTTCTTGGCTACTATGCAGGGAACAGGACTGTGTTTGCTGCCATGATAGGCAAACCCTGCGCCATCTGATGGCCACAAGGTTGAGGGTCTGGACTTCTGGACCCTCAACTTGAAAGAGTCTTCATTGTTCAGTAATTAAGTATATTGAACTTGACTCAATAAACTCTACATGCAAAGAAGCTGAGGTTCCAGTTCCGTCAAGTCGAATTTTAATATGTTCTGCGGAATGAGCACGAGGAGCTCGAACTCGTGACTCGAGGACTGAATCTCTCCTTCATGCCCTCCAAGATTCCTTTGATATGGTACGAATACTGTGATTCAAAGAAATCTTCAACATTCTCAGTCTGAGGATCCGGTCGATTCTTCATCGGCTGAGTTATGCGAGGCTCCTTGGTTTCAATAGATCGTGAGTTCAACAATATCTTGTTTCTTCAAACATTGTTTTACACTCTCGATTTGAGTTTCTTTTAACGGATTTATGAAAAATAATGCTTCCCCGGCTCTTTTTTCTGTTTTCCAATCTTACGGTGGATGGGGGTGGCGACTGCCCCAACCACCAACTTGTAGCCATCCACGCCTACGTAACAACACCAATTCGAAAGCCAATCTGTTCATACTGGCAGCGAGTGTAATATACGGCGCGCTCTCTCATTGAAGAACAAGACCGGTCGTCTACTGAAAGCGTTTTCGAGCCGCGCGACAACGAGCGTACATCTAAAAGGCTTGAATTGAATGCACTGTAGCTAAGCCTGCACGGACGGACGGAATGTGGACGATGTCACATTCAATTCAAGGCTTTGGAATGTACCCTCATTGTAGCGCCGCTCGAAAACGCTTCCAGTGGACAACCGGTCTAAGGGAAATGGCTACAAATAAAGAACGCTTGCTGCGACGATGACACTCTAGTAGACTCCTCCCTCTATCATGATCAGAATTTGTGCTCGACATTATCCTAGCTCCAATGTAAAAGTAATTAAGAACCCCCCCCCCCAGAAAAAACTTTAAATCCGTCCCCGTTACCGCATGTACATTATTTCGACAGAAATTGTTTATTTTCAAGCCCCAGAAGTTACTCCCATTTTTTATGTTCTACCCACCTTTGTTCACAGGGCTAATGTAGACGCGGTATTTCTAAGCTGGGTTTCCGTGGTAGGGAGAAAGGAGATATTTTCCCAAAATTTCTCCGTTTTTTCTTAGAAACATATGGTTTTTATACTTTTGACATTCCTAAAAATCTTAAAAACTTCATGGCTGGACACAAAAATTTTGTTGTTGATCAGTTGTTAATTTCATTAAATATTCTTGGTGGGAGTGAACAAATCGAACTATCGAAATGAAGCAACACGTTCGAGAGTCCATCACTAAGTGGACAGACTTTAAGGCCCGTTAACAAGCTCCGTGTTTATGTTGTGTGGTGTCTATGCAACCTATAAAAATGCTTTATTTTTCGAGGGAATAAATTTGTTTGGTTGCATAGACTCCACACAATTCAAACAAAGAGCTTGTGAACGGGCCTTTAGCTCACTTAGTTACGCCGCTACGGTGCTATCATAAACGAGCGCGAGTCGCTTGTCGAGTAAACAACGATTTTAACATCAACCTGATCAATGGTTGGCCGGTTAACTTGTTTTAGGCGTCCTCGGAAACCATTATTACACCAGCGGTCACCCTTGCTGCAATCTCTCAGTGAGAGTAGGAATGGCCAAACAGTGAAAAATTAAAATTGCTAAGGCTACAAATTTCACAGCCATTTACAAGTTTGGAGGGCAACATGAAATACGTTGCTGAGAATAAATTTCTAGCAGTTTCGTAGTCAAATAGTTCCTGTCGATGTTTCACCAATTTTAGGGCCGTCGCATGGGTAAATACCCGCACACATTGAAAGGCAGGCCGAGGGGAAAGCTGAAAAATCCATTTGGATTGAATTTCAGGGCTAGAAATGATGCACATTAACCGCGTTTGTTGATATTGACAAGAAAAGCTATAATGTACAGCGCGACCGCAATTCATGTTTGACGGAAGTATTTTAAATTAAAAAACAAAACTGTCAACTTCACTGGCAGGCAGAATGCAACACGAATGTTTCCTCTGTCTTTGGTAGCTTCGAGAAGTCGGTCATGACACTAACGTAGACCCACGTTATTTGCTGATGAAGAATTGGACGAATATCGGAAAGGACATTTTGAACGCGACAGATTCGTTCAACATTCGTCGGTCATGTCAAGTCAGAAATTCATTTTTTAAGAACGGGTGTTTTTTGTGACATCGCCACACAAGAAGGAACCGAAATGTTGACGTTATTTCGGTCGCGAATTGACACGCAACCATATGGGGCTCACGAAACGTTTTTACAAGTCTTCGGACTGAAACCATGCTTGCAGAATCCTCAAGGTAGACACAACTTTATATCCTCTGGGGCATCCTTGGATTTCGCTGCTAGATTTAAATCCAAATGCAACAACCAGGGCCCCAAGAGAGTAGGTTACGACAAATCTGGCCATTCTTCTCAACCTATCGCTTATAAGAGACGACTTGGATAGGAAAAGTAAAAAGTGGCAGAACAAGTGCCCAAAGTCATGAATTTCAAGCTCAAAGACATCGTTCAACGTTTGTCAACGCCCTAGGAGTGACATTCATGCCAATGAACAAAAACCAAATCACTGAAGGCTAAGTTGTATCGGGTCTTAATAATAATTTAGAAAGTAGGTGAAAACAGAAGTAAACAATAGCATATCACTTACATAATAAGTCCATAAGACGTTTCTTTCCGGACGACTTCTTAGAACACTCGATTCAAATTTCTATTTCCGAAAGGCTCTGCGTATTCCATTTTCACTTCATGATTCCAAAGTATGACAAATGTGGAGTGAAGATTGCTAGAATAGGCAAAAATGAAAAGACACCCGCGATTAGAAAAATTACGATACGTACAAATAAATGCAAACTCAGCGAGTGTTTTTCATAAATGAAATTTCGCGGAGCAAGTTTAAACCAAGGACCAAAAAAGGAGAAGAAGGAAGAAGAGGACTCGCTGGAAAGAAGTCGAGGGTCTCAGAATTAAGGAAATGGAACAGACTTGGGAGAAATAGGGGAAATAGCAGGGCCAACCAACCATTGAGATAATTTAATGAGATTGAATAATATTGTTGCATACTCACACGCCACTCGGAAAAACTGAAGATTTTGTTAATAAATTTTATAACGAAAAAATAGGGGGTTGAAAGGAGGATGAGAGAATGAACCCAAAACGAATAACGGGAAAAAATTACAACGAAAATGGAAACAAAGCTTGAGAAGATTGCACTAGTCCAGTGTAGTAGTTGTCCTTAGAGGTCCTCTTTTGGCAATGGGGTGGCGGGGTGGACGCATGGCCGCCAACTGGTTCGGGCCAAACAAATTTCAAGTGAAAATTTAATTTTTATTCGAATAACATTAATAAATTGGCGTCGCTTCATTACTGGTCTGAAAGTACGGCAAAGACCTCCTCCATAATCTGCAGCTTCCACCATTACGTGGTTTAAAATAGTCGCATGAAGGAAAACGAAAAACAAAGAAAACGTTTTAGTACTCTGTATTTACCTCGATCTACGCAGAAACGAATTGAAACGAATCTTCGCAAAACGAGATAATATAAAATTGGAAAATAATTTGTGAGAGAGGTGGTTTCTGGTTTGGACTTTGGTGGGAGAAACCCTAACCTGACAACCTGACTGAAAATTTTCTCTTCAATCTGTCGATTAGATAAGAAGGGACGACCGTGATAATTAGAAATCCATTTTTGCTTGCTCGAGCGCTGCAGCTGCAATTTCTCTTCAACAAAACCGAAAATGTTGTCCGGACGCATTGCTCAAGCTGCCAGACAATTCACCACTTCTGCTGTTAGGAGAAGTGGCCACCACGACGATGGAGGAGTGCCTGGATCAGTAAGTTACCTCTGAATCGCCCACCCCCTCTAGATGGAATTTCTGTGATTTGAAATTAATTTATCGTTGTTTTTAGAATCTCCCATTCAAACTTGGAAGCCCGGCCAGAATGACGACAATGTTCATCCTATTTTTCTCCATACCTTTCGCCGCCCCGTTCCTCGTCGTCAGACATCATTTGCTTAAAGCTTAAATGTACAATTCCTTGTGAGCAATAATGTAAACAAAAATCGTAGTATCCGTGAATTGGAGCGAAATAATTATATAGTAATAAAATCATTGACAAGTTTTCGTTCGATGAAATAGTTTTCGTGTGAGGGCGGTTGGAAGGGGGTGTCTACCCCGATGTTGCGAACAATTGAACACGCAGCTGCCGCATTGTACGATTTTCATAGGGGCCGCCCCTCGATTACGTGGTGCACACAATAATCAAACAGTTAAGAAAAATTATCCTTGACCCCTCAGTAGTCGATGCTTTTTCACGTAATTAACAATTCCTCATGGGATACAGCAATTTCATCACGAATCTCCTCGCGGAAGAAGCTCGGCTTATTCTACTCCTCCAAAATAGGTACGCTTACGTTTACCACCAATCATTCTGTGTTCTAATGAATGTCCTATCTTTGCAGTTTGCACGAGAATAATCCCTTCTTCCTCAAGATATCAAAATTGAGTGACCCCGCGTACGCTATATCAATACTTTTTCCTGTGTTCGCTTCGCTGGACACGAAACTCGGCTACCAGGTCGTCCTCGTGTCGTCAACAGCTGAATGGGTCAATACGCTTCTGAAATGGTGAGTATTTCCGCTTAGTTATTTCGGTGAACGCTGGTCGCAGATGGAATCCGAGGTGCGATGTTACTGGTGTTATCTACCCCAGGGCCAGATCTTGCTTTTTGCCGCCCCATGCGGCTACCCCCCCCCCACCCCGCAACTTCTTCCAAGACTTGTAGAGTCAAGCAAGTAACGAGAGAATGGATTCTACTAGTTACTACAGGAAAGCTGTGTTTCTTCAACCTCGCGAAAAAACCTCGAGTTGACGGACACTTTAGAAAGTTGACATGCTGGCTTTTCATGATGAACGCTTCAGGGCAACCCAGAGTGCCTGGGTTTCAGCCCCGCTCAGAGCTTGCTGAGGTATAGTGTCTAGAGGGGGACAGACCTCCCCGCGCCAGTGTTCTGAGAGGAACCCCGAAAAGCTTATAAACGTGAAAGAATGAGGATTTTTAAGTTTCATGCTCATGGATGGAAGATCGTGAAAAAGAGATTTTTGGTATCCGCTTGGGACGCTTTGGCCCCATCCGACAATTTTTATTCCATCCTTCTTGGAGAATAAAACAAATCAGGTGACCAGCAGTTTTTGTGACTAAATATTCGATTTGGCCTTCAATTCGGCAAAAACTCGGATCGGATTCGATTTGTATAACTCTGTGATTAATCCGTGCAGTGTGGTGACCAAGGTTCAAAATAATGACCTCAGCCGTGCTACTTTTGAGTCATTGAGTGTGTCAAGGCCGTCACCAGCAGGAGCCATCATCATGCCAGGAAGGAGCTGGACAAAAACGGCAGCATCGGAGGTGGAGCCGCTTAAACGGTTTGTCTTAACGGCTCGTTTAATTGATTGTTGGATTCCCCGGGTAACCCCCCCCCCCCCAGAGATATGCGATTCCTTCCAATTTTAAATTTTTAGCCATTTTTGCCTAACCCGCCGAGGGCAGTGGCGTAGGTAGGAAATTGTCCTGGGGGGGGGGCCAGATTGAAATCTCGTAATGTTGAGGGGAGGGGGGTAATTTCACATTTTATTCATCATTCCACCCAGCCAGCACACTCTTGAATCTTGACATCTTGCTGGCCTCATCATAGCCTCAATCTCTTAGTTAGAGGCGATTTTTGGACTCTACCCGCAAATTAGCGCTTTTTTGGCTGAGTGTATCGTTCTTCTCAATATCAGCCGCAGATTAGTGGTTTTGCCGCACCCCTCCCACAACCATGAATTTGCGCATTTTTTTTTTTTTTTTACAGCAAAGTAGGTATCGTTTTTATCCCGCGATGTTTCTTAATTACATCCACGAGTTTCGTCATTTTCCTCAATTTTAGCAGAATATTACCGATTTTTTAAATGGGGAACTTGCACATTTTTCAAAAGTTGGTGTTGCTTAAAGAGGGCTCTTCCACAAGTCTATTGCTCACATTAAACTTTGAAATCAGTCAAGGATGCTTTTTTAGGGAATTTTTAAAAATTTTGAGTGGGGGTTCGATTACGTAAAAACTTACTTATTGAAATGGATGATGCGGGGAAGAGGGGGTTAGACGAGTTTAATGGGGGGACATTTTTCATGTTATTTGTAAACAAACAATTTTAGAGTTCCCTCAAATGCTTCACAAGTAAGTATTTACGTCATATTCCCTCGCACCGTCCATCCTCTTCTGAAGAACTTTGAACCTTTTTTAAAAATCTTAAAACGCACCAGTCGGGTTGCAACTTCCGTTGTTATCCTTCAGTTCACGGGTCAAATCACCGGTATGCTTTTCTACCCAATCTGAGATTCATGCAAGTTCCCCATTTGTTTACCAGTAGATTAGCACTTTTCTCAGTTTTAGCTGGAAGTTAATGTTTTTCTCAAGTGTTTTCCACAATATTAGCCGCAAAATAGGGGGACTTTTCACGAATTAGGATTTCTTTGGTTCACCATAGCAATGCAAGAGCGATTTTTCTCTGTTTACTCGCGAGTTAGCGGTTTCTTCGCCTATTGCAATAAATTGGCGCTTTTTTCAATTTCAGCCTGAAAAGTTGCCTTCAGAATCCGCAAATTGGCGTATATTCAGTTTTTGGCTCAAATTGGAATTTTTCTCAATTTCAACCACGAATTAGCGGTTTTCTTTAATTGTAGCGGCGACGCGTCGTAGCGTTTCAAACCTGGAATTAGCGAATTTTCTCAATTTCAGTCACAAATTGGCGTTTGGTGCAATTTTAGATGTAAAATGGCGATTTTTTCCATTTTTAGCCGCAAATTAGCAATTTTCTCTATTTTTAGGCTTAAAATTACCTTTCTCTTAATTCTACCAGGCTGATTATTTTACTCTCTACATGTTACCCGCAAATTAGCGGTTTTCCATATTTTACCACCGCATTTTAGCCAAACTATATATCTTTTATAGGTATAGATTATTGCTTCTTTTTAGTTCTAGCCGTGAATTTACTTAACATTATACTGTAGCCATGCATGAATTTGCCATTTTTCTGAATTTTAGTCACAAAAATGCCTTCAGAAGATGCGAATGTAAGTTATAAATGTATTTTTTTTTTTTTTTTCAAACCAATCTACATCTATCCATCCATTTCTGTCAAAAAATCATCATTTTTATATTATAAATTTCACGACACTTAATTCAAGAATTAGTTAATTTTAGCAGCGAATTTTCGCTTTTTCTAAATTTTAGCAGCGTGGCAGCCTTTCCAACCCGTGCATTACCTTCAGAGTTTTGTCAATTTTTGCCAAGAATTGGCGTTTGACTCAATTTAAGCTGCAAATTAGCAATTTTCCCATTTTTAACTGAGAATTAGCACTTTTCCCCAATCTGAAATGAAAATTAACGTTTTTCTTAATTTTAGTCGCGCTAATTGGTGATTTTTTCAATTTTTGCCGCGAATTAGTGATTTTCTTCATTTTGCATCCGCGAATTAACGTTTTTCCACAACTTTATATTATGCAAATTTCAAATTAGCGATTTTTCCCAATTTCAGCTGTGAAATAGCGTTTTGTCCTAATTTTGCGGCCATTCAGCATCCAATTCCCTTTTTCATACGCGAATGGGCGTTTTTACGCAATTTCAGTTGTGAATTTGCCATTTTCGTCGGATTTTAACCTGAAAGCGTCTTTCATTTGTCAATATTATAGCGTGTTAACTCAACTTTAACCGCGGGGTTTACCCAAATACAACACTTTCCCGTTGATTTCCACAACTTATTCCAAGAATGGCCTCTACGTACCGTGAATCAGCGATTTTTTCTTAATTTCAGTCTGGAAGTTGTATCGCGAGACCACGAATCAGCGCTTTTTAGCAGCTTTAGCCACGAATATTACCGATGTTTGTCTGATACAGGGTCCGGGCCGAACCCCCCCCTCCCTCTCTACCTCGGCACACTACTGCGTTGAGTCTGAAGTCCAAGGGAAAAGCTGGACGTACTCGGACCTTTTCGGGCTGCTTTAAGACCAGAAAATCTGCTAAACCTAACTTCAACGTGAAACCCTCATTTTTGGAGATTTTATGGGGCTCTTCGTTATTAGTCCAGTCAAACGGTAGTTCCACGTGGACAAAAATCTCGTCTTCGATTTTTTCACTTTATTCTATGTTTTTTGGGGCGAGGAACACGAATCTGAAGAGATCCAACAATGTTTCCCTGTACGTTTTGAGAAAATCGCGAAAAACTGCTCATTTTTGGCACTTTTTTCAATTTTTTGCTTATAACTCCTTAATGACGCATTCTACGGAAAATGTTACCTCTCATTTTTTGAAAAGCATTGAATTCTCAGCCGTTTCACCGGTATTGATTTTTTTTAAATGGACATTTTTTTCCACTTTTGGTAAAATTAATAAAGATTACTAAGGCAGCAGCAACTTAAAAACGGCTGTTCCAATCGGAAAATGTCATGAAATCAAAGTGGTCCGGAATTGAATTTTACATAAGTGAAAAGCCTTGAAACCTACAGGAAAAATCAGGGGTATCAGTTATGCGACAAAAACGCGAAAAAAAGGCGGCCCAAAAACCACGTTTTTTGGCACATTTTTGCCAGTAGCTCGGGAAATAGTAGTCCAATTTTTTTCTATGAAAAACGATCTGAAAGCTGATTGAATTTTCTATCAGACCTATTATATGAAATTGCATTTGAAGATCAACATAAGACAGGGCCATAACGTCAAACCATTTGAAATTTTCTGCAAAAAAACGTTTTTTGTAACATTTCGGCCTATACTTAACTCAAAACTATCCATCCGATTAAACTTTAAAGAAACTCATCTGAAAGCTCGTTAAATTTCCTATAAGGAGTTATGTATGGCGTTTTTATGAAGACCCGATAAGTGGTAATAAAACGCAGTGGGAAATTCGCAAAATGAGTAATTTTCCAATAACTCCTTTCTGGAGCCGAAAGTTTTTGCCTATTACTATCGAACGAAACCTTCGATGAAAATTGCACTATTTTTCAGTGAAAGCTGGTGAAATTTACAGTCAGAAACCATATTTGCCAAATTTGTCAAGGCCCGGAAAATATTCTGTACAGGGCGATGAAAATAGGTTTTGTTTCAAAAAAGTGGCTATGCCCACTAACTTTGTCCACAAATGTTAAAACTCAACATATCACCAGTATTATAGTTAGCGTCAGAGATTACATCACTCAACTGAGAGTTGAACTACTTTTATTTTTTCACACAATTTTGCCAAAAGTGACTAAAAATGACCATTTAAAAAAAATCAATACCGGCGAAACGGCTGGGTCAATTGTGACAAAAGAAATAATGATTCGACGCAGAACTTGGTGCTCTTCAAAAAAGAATAGGGTAAAATTTTCCGTAGAATGGGCCATTGAGGAGTTGCAAGCGAAAAACTAAAAAAGTACCAACAATTATCAGTTTTTCGCGATTTTCTCAAAACGCACAATAAAATTTTGTTGGATCTCTTCATATATTCGTGTTCCTCACCCCAAAAAACATAGAATAAAGTGAAAAAATCAAAGACAAGATTTTTGTCCACGTATGGTATTTTTTTTATACGTTTTGACTGGACTATATGGTACAAGTGCTCCTTCATTCGTATACTTGTAGCTCTGGGGGGGGGGGGATCTACCCCCCAAATCCCCCCGTACCTACGCCCCTGGCCGAGGGCTGTAGTAGGTGATTTTCAGGTCCTTTTTAACCATCCTCTGCCAAAAATGCTCCCATTAGGGGTCGTCGGCAATAGCCTATCGAGGCCCATATATTATGTGCGCAGTTGTTTTCTCTGAGCAATTTTTACGGGCAAGGCTACGGTCTGAAATTAAGAAGTCACGCTATTTTTTCGTTGTTCTGCGGGCTATTACTCGGCTAGCTAAACATTTTTAAAAACTCTAATAGCGTTCCCCATTTGCACAAAATTCTGCAACGGGGCTATTTATTTCCACCCGTCTTCCCCACTAACATATGATTTAATTCAGGGAAGACGGGTGGAAATGAAATGCCGAAATGCAGAATTTTGTGCAAATGGGGAACGCTATAATATTCCCGGCTAAAATTGAAAAACAGCGCTCATTCGTGGCTAAAATTGAGAAAATGCGTCAATTCGTGGTTTCCAACTTCCTGGCCAAGATTGAGAAAAAAACGCTGGTGTGTAGTTCCGGCAAATCCGCGACTAAAGTTGAGGAAAGCGCTAATTCATATTTAAAAATTGGAAACATCGCTCATTCGCGGCAAACATTGAGAAAAAACGTAATCTATCCGCTAAAATTGAAATATAAACACGCTAACTCACGGCTAAAATAAGGGAAAAGCTCTAGTTCGCTGCTAAAATTGAGAAAAAGTGGTCATTAAGCGATAAAGTAAACAGCAATATTGGGGTTGGAAGAGCGACAGGCATAAAATTGTTTTTGGAAGCGCCAAATTGGTTCTTAAAAAGTGTCCAACCACAAAATTTTATTTTTCGGAAGAATCAAGTCCTTGAATTAGGCAATTTGGGTAAACAAAGGATGATAAGGGGCCTCGTAGAGATTTCCGCGCCGGGCCCTGATAGATGGAGCGTGAAGGTCCACCACTGATCCTGCTATTGCATAATTTACTATGAGGCTGCGGCGGCTTCGTTTGAGCGTCCTGGCGGTGCGTTGAGGAGCCCTCTTAATACGGGCACGTAGTATGAAACGAGGGGAAAAAAGAGAGAGAGAGTGAGAAAAACGTGTATTTTCTTTCTCTTTTCATCTCTTCAGGTTCAATGTTTCTAACATTTTGCCGCCCAGGGCTATAGCCCCGGTAGTCCCCCCCACCCAAGATCGGGTCCTGATCAACCCTACATAAAGTATTTTTTGTCCCAGAATAGCCAGAAATTAGTCAATTCTCATAATAAGACTTATGTTTAGGGTGACCAGGATGTGAAAATGGTTTCCGAGGATGCCTAGCACGAAAATGTAGGGCAAATGTAGAAAGCTTGCGACGGAAAGTAGGACGCCTAAATCTTATATACTTATTAATCTCGGCTATATACTTATTAATCGGTGCTCACTTTGATGTTAAAATAGTCCAGTAAACGAGTGTTCAAAAAGGTGGTCTAGAGGGAATGAGCGAAAGCAGAAACTTTGACTCCGGAACCATGTTTGGACTAGTTATAAAGTCCCCACCCATAGGAGGTGAGCCCGAGTGGGGGGAGCACAAAGAAGGTACCATTTTTCGGATTTTCACTGATATCTCGAAAACAGAGCATCGTAGGCAAAACTTTTGTGATAACCATAACGCTGACATGAATATCAGAAACTTTTGTCATATGCATGTTTCACTAATTCCTAACCGTTCTCGAAATACATGCCCCGCGAAAGTAAAAATGTCCGAAAAAAATATTTTTATTCCACGTTTTCCGATGAACATTCTTTTATATCGTCTAAACCGTTTATCCTAGGAGAAAGCCCTCGGGAAGGAAGTTTTAGAGGATTTAATTATCTTTGGAAATTGTGAATACGTAAAAAAATTTATATTGAACAGGTCAAAAGTTATACGAGTTTTAAAAATGTTGGCCAATTTCAACTTTTTTGGTTGAACTGTTGTGAAACTTCAAGAAAGGGCAAGCTGAGAGACAGGTATGGAAAGGAAAACACCTGGAGTGTGAATACACACTGCTTTACCAGCTCAGGAATATGGGAAACAGGTGCTTTTTAAGCTGGTACGGTGCAAACCAGATGGATACCTCCCTCAACACCCATCGCCTTTAATGCTTCCTAAAGTCTGCGTCGATCATAAAACCAGGCATTTACTCCAGGGGCAACACCCCCTCCCCTTCGACTTTTTCAAAAAATTAAAATGGGAATCAAAGGCTACTCTAACATGGAGTATACGTACTGAATATGATGCTTGTAGAATCAACTGGTGATTTATAGTGATTTTTTGACCATTTCAACCCCTATTTTCCCCCCCTCCACCTCGACCGATTTGGCCCAAATGCAATACCGACCGGGGTCTTATGACTACTGTTTTTTGTGCCAAAGCGCGTTCCGCTAAATTGATTTCTTCGAGAGTTATCGTGCTAACAAGAAAACGGCCATAAAATTATATATACAGGGTGTTTGAGGTTAGTGTGGCAATACTGAACCACGTGATGAATTAGGTCATTTAGCATCGATTTCACGAAATACACTATTATCGATAGTCAATTTGTTTTCGAGATATCGAATAAAAACTGATGTTTTCATGATTAGCTCTTTTTTTTCAAATTTGACTTGATGTGTCACCGCACGAGGTTAATTTGGACAAAGTGAATAGTGCGTTGGAAACAGGACAAAATTGCCTACAAAATGAGCCCAAAAGAATTGGTGATTGTCCAATTTTGATCGGCATATCAGTCGATCAAAATCTCCCAAAAGGCGTTTTGCGTTTTTCTCCTGCCTACTCTTCCGCTTCTAATTCTTCTAACCTCAGTGGCATCAAACGTTCAGATGAATGGAAAAACATCTGCAATTTGTCAGCTTTCCAACGATGTCCTACAATTGCCATCTACTGCTTTTACTTCCACATAAATCAGCAAACAACGTGAAAAAAATCGGGACGCTAGGTTAAAAAACGATAATAGTATCAAACTCTTGTGCGTAGGTACTTTTTTTTATTTAATTTTTTTTTTAATCTTTAATCATCATTATTGTTGATAGTGCTACGTCGTATAAATTGGATATTATTGTCGGCCAAGGTCATGTCTGCTTCATGGAAGAAATTTTAAGAAAACTCAACAAAAATGAGCATTTATTTATAATTTGTATCTCTCACTTCAAATGTTCAAAATGGCCACCATTACACCTTAAGCACATCCTCGCCCTCTTCCTAACTTCAGTTGTGGTTATACGCAGCTTCCACTCTCGTCGCAGTGTTTGGGTAGCGATGTCGATTCTTCCCAATAACATTTCGCGCGTTTCTATCTCTTCAGTATAAACTAGTTCCTTCAGCCGTCCCCACACATGAAAGTCTAATGGTGTTAGGTCAGGGGACCTAGGCGGCCACGGGATTGGCCCTCCCCTGCCTATCCACTTGTTGGGGAACCTTTCGTCAAGAAATTCCCTGACGGATCGACGGAAGTGAGCGGGGCACCCATCGTGCTGAAAGGTCATGCGGGATCGAATGTCCAAAGGAATATCCTCCAGGAGGCCTGGAAGTTCATTTCGGAGAAACTCCAAATACATTTCTCCATTTAACTTATCAGGAAAGATGAAAGGACCGACCAAATGATCCCCAATCGCCCCAGCCCACAGATTCACGCTAAATCTGGTTTGAAAACTCATTTGCCTTTTCGCGTGTGGGTTTTCATTTCTGTCGTTCCAGTAATGCATATTGTGGAAGTTCGCGATCCCTTCCTTGGTAAATGTGGACTCGTCAGTCCATAGAATAGTCTTCAGGAAGTTTCCATCTTGGGCGTCTAGGCGCAAAATCGTTTGAGCAAACATAAGCCGTCGGCCTTCGTCACCAGGTTCAAGCCCCTGGACTGGAGTGTAGTGGAAAGGGTATTTATTATTTTTTTTAAGAATTTTCCAAACTCTCCACACTGTTAAATTAAATTCGTGGGCCGCTTCTCTAATACTCCCACCGGGATGCTCCTCGAAGAATCCTAAAACGTTTTCCTCAGTTTCTATTTCTACGTGGTAGCCCCTAGCTTCCCGACGCCTACGTTTACACGATCCTGTTTCTTTAAATCGGTTGTATGCCTGGGAAAACACGTTTCGATGAGGGGTTCGACGATGGGGTTCGTGGTACAAGCGTCGAGCCTGGAGCGAGTTTCCATCCGCTCTGCCGTAGAAATAAATTATATCAGCGTATTCCTCGTTGGTGAATTCAACCATTTTCGACGATAAATGTAACAATCACCAATATCAGAATTATGCCACTGATCAAAGGACTCACGGTCAATAGCAAAACAACTATGAACAACGCAATAACTGTATCGTTAACCGGCGACTTTTTTCATATGTTTTTGACTTGGCAGGTGTAGTAATTAATGGATGGTCTCTGGTGAATGAAATGCGGATTCGAAGCCGCGTACGAAGCTTGTGACACCGACTCGAAGCATGAACGGATTTTCTCCCAATAATGTTATTTCTGATTTGAATTTGCTATGATTTAAGGTGTTTGGTGATTCATGTTAAGGCATAGTACTTTCAAGAACAACAGTGATCATAATTAAAACAAAGAACGGCCCCAGAAGTACATAAATGTCGGAAACCATTATGGCACTCTAGCCTCGCGTCCCGATTTTTTTCACGTTGTTTGCTGATTTATGTGGAAGTAAAAGCAGTAGATGGCAATTGTAGGACATCGTTGGAAAGCTGACAAATTGCAGATGTTTTTCCATTCATCTGAACGTTTGATGCCACTGAGGTTAGAAGAATTAGAAGCGGAAGAGTAGGCAGGAGAAAAACGCAAAACGCCTTTTGGGAGATTTTGATCGACTGATATGCCGATCAAAATTGGACAATCACCAATTCTTTTGGGCTCATTTTGTAGGCAATTTTGTCCTGTTTCCAACGCACTATTCACTTTGTCCAAATTAACCTCGTGCGGTGACACATCAAGTCAAATTTGAAAAAAAAGAGCTAATCATGAAAACATCAGTTTTTATTCGATATCTCGAAAACAAATTGACTATCGATAATAGTGTATTTCGTGAAATCGTTGCTAAATGACCTAATTCATCACGTGGTTCAGTATTGCCACACTTACCTCAAACACCCTGTATATGTATGTATATATATATATGAATCCTGGAGACCACTGAATTCGTGTTCTAGAGGTTCTGAAACGTGAAAAAAACATGACATGACCCATGTTTGCCACCATCACGACGAGACCAATAGTGCATTTTCAGAATGAAATGTACTAATAACCCGCAATCAGGACCCAATGAATGAGATGAATCCAACTCTGATACGGATTCAAACGGTCAGCTAAATCTAACTCTAATTTACGTTGTTGAGTTGAAATTGGGTGGTGGTGAAGCGTAAAATATCGTTCGTGGATTGGGCCTCATGAACCAGTAAGGTGGTCACCCTGACCCCCCAACCCGCCATGGATTTTTCTGGGATTCTAGGTTTTCTCCTTGTTGTCGAATGCAAAAATTGGCCCTCATTCATTAGGTCTTCTAAAACTGGTCTATCAACAACCAGTTGCGACCAGAAAGGAGCTTGAGAATCGTACGTATTCGAGAATCGTGCGAGGAAATCCAGAGGCGACGACTGAAGGTGCAACGTGCATCCAATGCAGATGTGCGGAGGGCCGATTTTCGCATTCGATTTTCGCATTCGCGCGTTGTGGGTCAGGGTGACCACTGTTCCATGAAGCCCAATCCTTTAACTTTTTCGCATTCATGACCTCAAATAATTGACGAAAAGGCTAGTCCCAAGTAGATGGGCATGGGAAAAAGTACTTGTAGGTTTATTGACTTTCATTTCAGGCCTGAAGGAACTCAGTAGCTTCAGAACTCAGTAATTCTCTCACAATGAAAAACAAACTAAGCCACCCACCCTCTCAATCTAAAATCTATACAGCTATCCATACAATTTTCTCGGAGCAAACCGAGAAGTAGGAGTTGGAAATGTTTCCTGGCTTAGACAATTGTTTTACTTCCATATTTTTTTACAATTGTGTGATTTTTCATCAAATTTTTATATAGGGCTCTAGTAGAACCCAGGCCCTATTGGTGGGTACGAGAATCCCACGTGAACGTCCCACTCCGGCAAACTGAGCTAACTTGTGAAACTGGGCCTGGATCACCTTCTGGTCATGCAATGGGCACGGCGGCTGTTTTGTACGTTCTTGCAAATTGGCTTTTGCAATGGTTTGCTCGAAATATTCATCCCGAATGGTATTGATTTGAATGTTGCCAATTTGTTCCGTGTTGGATTCTAACAAGATATGAATTATAATCTTCCAGGAAAAATCTGCGAAGGGGCATGAACCTGCTCCTCTGGACGATTTATGGAGCATCAATTCTATTGGTAACCATTTCAAGGGTCAACATTGCTGCACATTTTCCCCATCAGTGTGTACTTGGGGCGGTTTCAGGTAGGAATTCATGAGTACCTTTATTCTGCGGCTTTCCAGGTGTTAAATCATATCTAATGCTTATTTTTTAAAGGATATCTTCTTGCTCGTCTTCTCGTATCGGATACAAAATGGACTCTGTGGACAAAGTTGTCAACTTGCTCAAGATACAAAATGATTATTATTTCGGTATGTTTAGGGGTTGTATCATTTGTCGCTTACGACATTCAGAATATGATAGGTACGTACTTTTAATTTCCATCGATACTCAGTCCTTTAAATTCATCCTTTATTTATTTTATTCCTTTTGACATTCACTCCGATTTTTAGGTTTAGATCCTGGTTGGAGCATAAAACTTGCTTTTAAATGGTGCCAAAGGCCGTCCTTTGTTAGCGTGAATACAACTCCTATTTTCTCCCTGGTTCGAGCTGTTGCGTGCCTCTTCGGACTTAGTTGTGCCAATCCACTTAAAGAACGGTCCGTATTTCGTCATTTATTTATTTTGCTACGCGATTCTGTGTTTGTTTTCAAGTTAATTTGAACGATTTTTCAGAAAGTATTATCCAGTCGTGGGTGTCGTTGTCACCTCACTGTTTTATGCTGGAACGCGTATGCTTAAGCCGATCATGCCCACGAATGACCCCATGGAATTTTATCTCTTCCATTTTATCGACAACGTTTTTCTTACTTTGTGTCTTCTCACAGTAGTGCCGTACGTGTCATCGCTTGTTCGTTTTAAGGAGAAAACGAAGTAAAAAGAAAATAATTTATGGTGTAGAGAGGATAACGTCACAGCTGAAGTGTTTACTTGAATAGCTTGCTAGCCAGCTAAACTAGCCCTTCAAAATTCTCTAACCAAAAAAGCTCTAGCCGTGGAAAGATCTGTATGACCACATTTAAACGTTTAACTGACCTCAAAATGCTGTAACCAAAAACAAGTCGAATCACAAAAATATCTAACCACAAGAAGCACTGACCTGTGACCACCAAAAGGTCTAACCACAAACAAATTGAACCACAAAAACTTTGAACCCCTAAAAGACCAAAATACCAAAAGCAGCATCCCTAAGAAGCTCTAATGCTCTAACCACGAAGTGCTCTAACCACAAAATGCTACAACTACAAAATTATATAACCACGAAAGCTTGGTTCCCATAAAGCTCGAATCACAAAAATCTCTAACCACAACAAGCCCTGATCACAATAAGTCTAATTAAGGACCGAACGCCGAAAGCTGCAAACCCAAAATGCTCTAACCACAAAATAAATAAGCCACACAAAGCGGCAATCCTAAAATGCAAAACTCCACTACCAAAATGCAAAGCCCACTAACAATATGCAAAGCTCTACTACAATAATCTCGAACCAAAATGCAATAACCAAAAAAGGTCTTAGCACAAAAAACACTCAAGCACAAAAAACACTTGACCACAAAATGCTCTAACCACAAAATACTCTAATCACAAAATGCACTAACCACAAAAACCTTTACCCAAAAATGCACTAACCATAAAAAGCTCTGACAAAAAATGCTTTACTACGAAATGCTCTAACGTGCCCCAAAGTGATCTAACCACAAAATGCTTCAACGAACCACAAAATTATCTAATAGCCACAAAAACCTCTAACCACAAAAAGCTCTTGCTACAAGAAACACTCAACTACGAAAAGCACTTGACCACAACATTTTCTAATCTGCTCTAACCATTTCTAACTCTCTAACCAATTCTCTAAAACGTTCCAACCACAAAATGGTCTAACCACAAAATGCTCTATTAAAATTGTTAGGTCTGTTCCAGCGAGGTGTTCTGAACGTACTTGGAGCACAGTTGCCATGGGATCATCCAATAAAATGTAATCAACTTAAATTTTACTGGCTGGTCCCATGGCAACTCTGCTCCGAGCATGCTCAGAACACCATGCAGGAACAGATCTATTTTATGCAACCCTAGTTGCATAAAATAAAAGTTGGTGTAATAAATTCTACACTAAGTGGGGAAGGTGGAACACTAGTTCCGTAATGAAACACACTAGTGTAGCACGAATGGAGCAAAGAAACAAACTGGGTAGTTTATAATACACCCAATACTTTCGTGGTTATTTTGTAAACTAGCTAGCTATTTTGTCTCTCTCACGCAGGTACTATAATTTCGGGTTGATGTATTTTGATTAATTTATCAATAATCACATGTTATGTAATTATGTCGCATCCACTTTGCGAAATTGTCCACTTCATGAATGGATGTCCATTTCACGAAGTGGCTCCACTTGCCGTAATTTCAAAAAATTACGACATCTAGACAGAAAAAATATCAATTTCTTGAAAAAGATATCGCGTTTGTCCAGTTGCTGAAATTAAGCTCCCTTAATTGGATGCACAACGTCATTTTTTAGCGGGTTTTTGAGTGCTCAGTAAAATAACCTTTTAAAATAAAATAAAAAACTTGTTTCAGCATCAGAGATTCCTCACTCATCCATTTCACGAAAAGGAGAATGTTGTGCATCCACTTGCAGTAAGGAAGCTTGATTTCAGCAACTGGACAAACACGATTTCCTTTTCAAGAAATGGACAATTTTTTTGTCCAGATGTCGTAATTTTTTGAAGTTACAGCAAGTGGAGCCACTTCGTGAAATGGACAATTACTCAACATGGATGCGACATGTATAGTTAATAATTTTACGTACTTCATTGATCCAAAAGCTTTGTTAATCAAATTGAGCACTTGAGGTCTGCGCTGTTATCTGCGGTTAGTTTGACAAAATAAACAGAAATGTTGGTTGTTTTGTAAGATACGTGTGGTAAAGTTGAGTTAGGTATTGGCTATCCAGTTATTTTATAATCTAGCCAAAGCTGGTGGTTCTTTTGTGAGAAACCCCGTTTTCTCACAAAATATCGGTATTCTTGGCTGGTTTACATACTAACTGGCTTGTTTACAAACTATCCAAGTAACACTTTTACTGACGTTTTCATTTGTAACACATACAAATAAGCTTTGTGCATTCCTTAAAATGTATTAGAATTTAAGCGTATATACGCGTACTTTTTAGTGAATTTCGTCTTCAGTAATATGGTAATGATAAGCAATTTAAAGCCAAAGAATGACTGATGATTGTAACATGCGTGCTAGTCTTTTTCCATTTTGTGATCGTGATAAGTGTATTCAATTTTTACAGTACAACTGGTGCTTCGTGGAACTGTACCCAGCTTATATTTTATATGAAATAACCAATAAAACCAACACCAAATAACTCCATTTTAATTACAGAAAAAAGAACTAATAGGTAGCGTTTTCCATTTGCATAAAATTCTGGTACAGAGCAGTTCATTTCCACCCGTTCTCTCTGAATTGAAGCATACGTCAAGTGTAAGACGGGTGGAAATGGATTGCTCTGGAGCAGAATTTTATGCAAATGGAAAACGATACGAATAAGCTCAATAAAAAGGCATTGGCTGGCACTCAGAGTGCCTCAAAACAGAGGAAAATAAGTTTCATAAATCCCGTTCTACCCGAGTAGGTACGTTTTTTGATCAAAAATATGATCAAACTGAATTGAAACAGTTAATTATTGGCAAGGGTTCGCTGATATTTTTTTTGTTAATGGCTACTTTGATCAAAAAACTTACTCGTGTAAAAGGGGCTTAAGGAAATTATATCAGACCTAGAACATCATCGCTTCACCAACCAAATAATTATAGAAATTCCAAGTCTCTAACAAAAAAGCAATAAGTTTTTCATATTGCTTTGACATACTGCTTTCTTTTTAGAGAATAGGCCCCCCGGCAAAAGTCGAAAAATCTGAGAAGCTTTCAACAATAGGGGTACTCAAATAAAAATTAGTATTTCGGTAAACCAGTAAACAGATGTTATAAATCTCGTTTCTTTAGTAACGCATAGACAGGGGGGGGGGGTGGAATTTTACTTAATTACAGAGAAATACTCCTTTACAGGTTTACAGGCTGATTATTTGAGTACCCCTAGTAAGTAGGTAGTAATTCACTGTAATTTTTTTTTGGAAAATATCAGAAGTGACGATCATCCACGGTCTTGAAAGTATTTCGTGTTAAGTTACTGGCGACTCCTGATCTCTTTGTTGCGACTGGCACACATTACTGCTTGGAAAAAAAATCGTTATGTCCGTGCTCGTGTCATGCCCAGTTAACGTGCCCAGGTAGGTTTAACGTCCTTGATATTCCGAAATGACTTTTATGTAGAGATTCCAGAATGACTTTCCTACATCGAAGACGCACGAAAATACGGTCTCCTTTAAAGTTTTGCCAATGTACGCGGTCGATTCGTCCATAAAAGTCCAGTATTTCCTTAAGATTGATTGAAGCTGTAACGGGGACATATGATTTTAAGGAATTAATGGAGGGGGATTGGGATTGTTAGTATTAAAAAATATAAAAGTTTTAGAAATTATCTTTCTCGTTTTCTTTACATGGTGGCAACTTAGTCAAAGAAAATGAATGCGGAGGACTTATAGCGTTTTCCTTTTGCCATTTCAAAAGTGCTCTGGGGCCGCTCTTGTGGCGTCACAAGCCCGCTCGGATCGAACCAAAATCTGGCAAAGAGTGGATTGAAATGGAACGACTTTTAACAAGTGGAAGAGAGCGCTCTTTAATAACAACCTTCCTCCTCATGACTGTTTTGTAGTTTTTGTGTTTGTATTGAATGGAAGTACATATTTATTTACGTGCATGAGCTGAGCACTTGTAGATTTTTGTGTGGAGTGCTTGTGGTTAGCCAGAATGTACGTATTAGCATGACTGTGAACAAATCGGGTGCATCCATTCGTGAGTTCAATGCCCAATTCTATTAATAATGTTCTTCCAGGAACATAATGGATATCTAATAACAACAAGTTGCGAATTTAGAAATTCTCGGCCAGCAAACACGCTTTGTGGCGACAGGAAAACTGAAGGAATGGGCTTTGGGGAAAATATGTAATACATAAAGATGAATAACTTCATTAATGTAGAGAATCCGGATGAACCGTTTTGTAACGATTGAACACTGGTACTAGGTTTTTGTTATTCCGTCTTCTCCTTATTGATTTATGCTGCAATAACAGCCCACGTAGTCTTCTTATTTTCATATTTTTCGTCGGACGAGCTTGACTCTAGACTAGGAGTTATCCATACATTTCAAAATGAGCCTAGTGGCTTCATCTGACCACTTCTCTGGATCTGTTGAATAACAGAACTTGAATGATTGTTAAACCGCTTTCGTTCAACAAATCGTTGGCTTCATCCACGACGAAAAACAAAGTACGAACTCAAAACGATGCTTATATCAATGAACCTTCCAAGAAAGGTTTACCGCTCCGTCGATTTTGACGGAGCAGTTGAAGTTGCTCTAGCTCTGATCCACGGAGGAGCGTAGGGATAAATGGAACGAATAAAAAGTCGCTCTGCCGAGGATCAATTAGCAAATGGAATCTTCAAACTCTTATCAGATCAGACCCGGAGCAGCCCCAGCTCTACTTTTTGTGCTAATGGAAAACGCTATTAGTGACAGCGCTCGTTGCAGCACTGGAAAGAGTGCCGCGACAGCCTTCGAACGAATCGGCAGGGTCGTCGTCGCATTCGGTCCAGCCACTGGAGAGTTTTGACTTGCGGGAGCCGGCAAAGTGGTCCCGATGGAGTCGCCGTTTTGAATCTTTTCGATCCGCCTCGGGTCTTTCGGATAAAAGTGAGGAACAGCAAACTAATACCCTTGTCTATTGTTTAGGAGAAGAGGGCGATGATCTACTCTCGTCTTTGGGGTTGCCACCCGAGGCTTGAACAAGTTATAAAATTGTGAAAGACACACTTGATGGTCATTTTAAAGTGAAGACAAATGTATTCTTCGAAAGAGCTAAGTTCCTAAGGCGCGATCAGATGCCAGGGGAAACTGTAAATAGCTACATCAATGACCGTTAATCCCTGAAAGATAGGTGTCAATGGACCTGCCAAACCTGTAGTTTTGGGAATGATAATAATTATGCTTCTCGTAAAGCTAGTTACAGGTTTAGCCGACAGGAGCTTGTCGAGAAAATTACAGTTGGTCGAAAATTTGGCTACCCTACGTTTGCGCCAATTTGGTTATCCGCACTAAGGCACTATAACCCGAGTATGCTTGCCCGCCATATTGAGCTCTAATGACTAAGTTATGCTAAATCAGATAATAGAATGGAGAAGCTTTTTATTTCTTTCTTTCAAGATTTTATTGTTTTATGTTGGTTTTATGCTTCCTATATTCACATATTAATTGCAATTTATTGATCGGTGATGTCGCTGAGCTTCTTTTTACGTTGCATAATCGTTTTTTCTAGTCACGATTTGTGATTGACTCTGAAAAAGCTTCTTGCACCAACCATCTGAATTTGATTCCTCAAATAATTCTAAGGCGAAAATTAACGTGGGTTACTACGCCCTGTGAATATTAACGACGATAACGATGTTATTGTAGCCCAGACTGAAGGCCCTTTTCCTTGTTCAAGATTTCGTTCATCAGGCATTGCTCTCGCAAATTGAAAATTGTAAGATTTCAGTGTTCCCAGTGATATGGTTTTCCACTCGTTCATTCTAAATTAAATGGTATGTTGATGGTGAAGACTGGTGGAAAATTGTAGTGATAGGTTTTTATTTTTTTGGTGGGGTTGGCATTGTGGAGAGCTCGTCGTTTCTGGAAATTATTCTCGTGTGAAGACAAACACAGAGAACGATTCCCCGATAGAAACATTTTGTTTTCAGTACACTAGAACACTAGAAATTATGTTTACCTCACAAAGAACTGAATGAATAGTTGGGACTGGGGCCCATTTATCCTGCCTGCAATTTTGAAGCTAGCGCTGTTTTCTTTCATTCTCTAGGGGAAATCGAAATATTCAAAATCCCTTTTTACGCTATTTGAACAATTAACGGGGCAGCAGCCATCCATTATCTAAATAAAAAGCAGGCATCCAAGTTACGTGGTCGAATACGTTCATTAAAAGAATTGCAATTCCAAAGTGTGGAAACTTTAAATGACAAACTGGCGGATTATTAGAAATAAATCGAGGACTTTAATTTTAAACCCGCCAAGAACGTTCAAAAAAAGAAATGATTCTTCAAATTATAAGCGTTTTTAGGAATTTTAAAATGATGAAAAGGCCTCTGGGAGCACTCAGGAACACCGAACACGAACACTGGTCTTAAACGAGATAGACGAAAAATCACTTTACACGCGCTTATTCTTTACCTAAATTAATATCGTTTGGTGAAATAATGCCTAACTGTGGCCTCTCAGACGATCAGAAGAACTAATTCCAAATTAATATACAATAAAGTGCTAGTTTACTAGCTAAACAATACCATTAAACGTGAACAGTACACACTATCTTTTCTTGACAGAAGAGCACAATATGGCGGCCAAGCATACCTGGTTTAAAGGTTCTCTAATCCGCACCATTCTTTTGCTCTAATCTTCTGAACTTGTAGTAGTATTCGTTTGCGCCACATGAAGTTGTCATTTGCGCGAATTTTGATGAAGGGTGGTGAAAATGACTGAAATACAAACGATGTGCACAAAATTGTGTTATTCATCATTGATAAATTCAATTTTCAATTTCGTCAGCTTAAATAAATGATTTTCGTTCAAAGAGGTAAGGGTCATATCATACTACACGTTGTTTTTTAAATCCCGTGTACGTTACATATTGGATACGTGTAATTTCACCGTTTTGGTAGTGGTCCCTGGTCACATAGCTGTGAAGTGGCGGTGTCCTTGACTACTGTTTTGTCTTCTTTTTCCCGGGTTCAGTGGCTCTGAACTTGACATATGTGTAAGATTGGAGTTTGTTGAGGGTGTCAATCAGCAAGTGAACAGAGGGGTTCGGTGCGTGAAAGTTGGCTTTTAGGTGGCGATGGTAAGACTCAGCCCCATTCGTCGTACGCGGTCTACTGCTATTTAGGGGTTGTGCCCAAAGAGCAGATGGGAAGGTGCTCGTTCGACTGACGAAAGTTTTCGTAAAATACTCCACGAAGTCCCCGAGTCGAATGTCAGCTGGTCTATTTTCGAGTAAGTCGAGAAAACATTCCTCGACTTCGCTAGGGGGTAAGTAGGAGAGACCGAAAAATGTTTTCAAAAACCGGCCTACCTCATTGTGGCTTATGTAGGCATCCTTCATACCGAATGAATGTAGTTTCCGGAAAAGCGTTTGACCTAAATGAAAGCTGCAGCAGGACAGCTTACTCTCTGGGAATACTTAGCGGACCGAGTGAGCTCCGACTTCAAAATCGAGGACAAATTCGGCAGGAGACAGGTTCATGTCAGCCTGTTCGCAAAGACCCTGTATAGGGTGGTCGGTTTTGAGTAGCAAACAAAAATTGGGTAATAGTACACCAAAAATGGGATAAAAAAGTCCTATTCGGATAGTGACCTATCTCTTTTTGTTTTCGAGTAATAATTTTTTTAGTGATTTTTAGGCGCAACTGTATTTTTCGCCGAAAAGCTGTTATTTCTCAGCTTCTACTCCACTTTTTTCCAAAAGTGATGGCAGTTTCGTAATCTACGGAAAATTTTCTACGGGATGAACGCAAAATCAATATTCTAAATCGTCAAAAACGCCTAAAAACGTAACGTATTCGTTGCGTTAATGCAAAAAAACCAATAATTTGACTTCACAAAACAATTTACTGTGTCACCAAAAATAGCTTCACACGTTGTCAAACGACGTAGAAACTTCTCTGTTCCAGCTTTCCAACGGTGTACTCGAAAGTAGAATTATCTCCCTCCTTTGACGAGAAATTTCGAAAAGAAGCGAAAAAGTCATACATTTTGGGCTAAAAATGTGAGTAATAACAGGTGCGAAAATTCATTTGTTTGGCTCTCTTTCTTGAGAAATCCAAGCGCTGGCACAGTAAAAATTAAAATGTATTGCATTTGAAGAATAAACAACAAACAAACAAATTAATTAATAAACTGGACGACGAGGTGTGCGAATTTAGGGCGTCTGCTGGTTTTTTATTTTTTTATTTTGTTTTTAAGCCCGGTTTTAAGCCGGTGGAGGGGGGGAAAACAGGGCTTGAATTCGTCAAAAAATCACTAAAAATCACCAGTTGATTCTAGAAGCATCATATTCGGTACGTATACTCCATGTTAGAGTAGCCTTTGATTCCCATTTTAATTTTTTGAAAAAGTCGAAGGGGAGGGGGTGTTGTCACCGGGGTGGAAGTAAGTGTGTGGTCTTGTTTGCACGATAACTCTAGTAGAAATTAATATAGCGGAACGATATTTGGAACAAAAATCAGTAGTCATAAGACCCCTGTCGGTATTGCATTTGGGCCAAATCGGTTGAGGTGGAGGGGGGGAAATTAGGGGTTGAAATGGTCAAAAAATCACTATAAATCACCAGTTGATTCTAGAAGCATCATATTCGGTACGTATACTCCATGTTAGAGTAGCCTTTGATTCCCATTTTAATTTTTTGAAAAAGTCGAAGGGGAGGGGGATCATTTTGAAAAGTCGAAGGGGAGGGGTGTTGCCCCCGGAGTGGAAGTAAGCATGTGGTCTTGTTAGCACGATAACTCTCGAAGAAATCAATTTAGCGGAACGCGCTTTGGCACAAAAATCATTAGTCATAAGACCAAGGTCGGTATTGCATTTGGGCCAAATCGGTCAAGGTGGTGGGGGGGAAATAGGGGTTAAATTGTCAATAAATCACTTTAATTCATCAGTTGATTCTAGAAGCATTAGATTCGGTACGTATACTCCATGTTAGAGTAGCCTTTGATTCCCATTTTAATTTTTCGAAAAAGTCAAGGTGGTGGGGGTGGTCCTTCCGGTGTGGAAGTGTAAAAATAGCGTTGAACTTCACTAGTTCATCTTAGCGCTCTAAAATTCGAATCAATAATTTAATGTAACGAAAGCCCTGGGTCCCATTGAGATTTATCGAAAACTTTGATGGGGGAGGGTGAAATGGGGGATGAAATTTCAAAAAGAAAAAGCTTAAATTCACACGTTTAGGTATTATAAAATACGGCACAAAAATTTAATATTACAAAGCCCTTGGAAAACTACAGAAACTTTTCGACATTTTGAAGAGAGGGTGGTGAAAATAGAGGAAGAAGTTCGGCTTAATGAAACAAATAATGGTATCAAAATTATTACTTCTGGGACGGCTTAGGATATCCGTATATATAATGAAATGCACTCTTTCCGACCGCCAGCTGCCGGAGCGAAATTTTTTTTATTTTGTTATTTTGTTTTTATGTGTTGGACATGGTCCATGAACACCCTCACATTAGCAACGCCGAAGATGACGACGGAACTTGCAATTCCACGATGGAAACTCAAGTTCCGTCGACAGCTTCGGCTGCTAATGTGAGGGTATAAAAGAGGATAAAAATAAAAAACCAGCAGACGCCCTAAATTCGCACACCTCTTCGTCCATTTTATTAAATTTTGTATTAGTTGTTTATTCTTCAAATGCAATATTATTTTAATTTTTCTTTTGCCAGAGCTTGGTTTTCTCAAGAAAGAGAGCAAAACAAATGAATTTTCGCACCTGTTATTATTTACATTTTTAGCCCAAAATGTATGACTTTTTCGCTTCTTTTCGAATTTTCTCGTCAAAGGAGGGAGATAATTCAACTTTCAAGTACACCTTTGAAAAGCTGGGAAAACGGAGAAGTTTTTATGACGTTTGACAACGTGTGAAGCAATTTTGGGTGACACAGTAAATTGTTCTGTGAAGTCAAATTCTTGTTTTTTTTTGCATTAACGCAACCAAACGTTACGTTTTTAGGCGTTTTAGACCATTTAGAATATTGATTTTCCGTTCATCCCGTAGAAAATTTTCCGTAGATTACGAAACTGTGATTACTTTTGAAAAAAAGTGAAGTAGAAGCTGAGAAATAACTGTTTTTCGTTGAAAAATACAGTTGCGCCTAAAAATCACTAAAAAAATTATTACTCAAAAACAAAAAGAGATAGGCCACTATCCGAATAGGACTTTTTTATCCCATTTTTGGTGAACTATTACCCAATTTTTTTTTTGCTACTCAAAACCGACCACCCTGTATAGCAAATCGAACCGACCTCGGATTCGTGTTCTAGGGGTTCTGAAACGTGAAAAAAAAGTATCACAACCCATATGTGCGACCATCAGGGCGAGACCAATAGTGCATTTTTTGAATGAAATGCACTAAAAAAATAAACTGGAAACCTATTTTTAGCCAGAAACCTTGAGCTTTCATTTTGGTGTCCAAAAACCCTCGACATTTTTGGACTTTTCTGAGTTTTTTGCAAATGGCTCGAAAACGGTTTATCGTACAGTCAAAATCACCCTACAATCAAGTAAATAATATTGAATTATTTAAATATTGATTATTTTAAAAAATATTGATACCGGTTGATTATTCCCATTTTTATGGCTGATCAAATAACGCCACTTTTTTCTATTTTAGAAAATAAAACCCTTTCAGAAGAAGGAATGAGACACTTGAGCTCAAAGAGTCTCTCAAAACTGCTATTGAAAACATAAATGCTCAAGAACCTCCACAGATACCACCGGAAGGAATTATGGGAGCACCGACGGACACCTTTCGAAGGAAACTTGTTCTACCGAAAGAAGGATCACAGTTGTTCATTGCTGACGCATTAAGCAGGGACCAACTGGTAACTGGTAAGCCGGTTTTATATGGCCTTCTTTTCTACAGTTGAAACAAGTTAATTTTCGAGCAAAACACGCTTCCTCGCTCGCTTCCTTTTCCCTCGGTGACCAATACTTGAGCTTCCTGTTCTCTTCTACAGACTGTTCAATTTGACCTCTGACCTCGTTTTGTTGAGTTTCAATCGACTCGGATAAACGAATTTTCTCAATCGTTTGTTCAACTGTTAAATTTTCCGGTGCCCTTCGTTTGCGCCAATATTAAAAGTAATGAAGGGGGAAATGTTTCGTTTGCGCCAATCATCGGAAGGCAGATTGTTTCATTTTTTCATTTGCGCCAAGTCCGGTCAGTTTGAAGCTTCCGTTTTGCTTGCTGATGGAACTTTTCATGTGTCACCCAGGCATTTTAAGCAGTTATATATAATACATGCATTCAAGGAAGGAAAAATTTTGCAATCAGTGTTTGCATTTTTGCCTGACAAGAAAGGGGCGACTTATGAGTACATGTGGAGATTCATTTGTCGTCTTTGCGAACAGGCTGACATGAACCTGTCTCCTGCCGAATTTGTCCTCGATTTTGAAGTCGGAGCTCACTCGGTCCGCTAAGTATTCCCAGAGAGTAAGCTGTCCTGCTGCAGCTTTCATTTAGGTCAAACGCTTTTTGAGGGCCACGCTTTTTTCTTTGAATTAAAAATTACTTAATCCCTTTTATGTACGAAAACTTCTATGGATAACTTAATTTTAGAATTTGTAATGAATTTATTCGTGTTTTCTAGGGGTTTACTTTCGGAAAACCCTACCGAATCACCGAAAAGTGGAAATTTAAAAAATTAATTTTTTCAGAACTTCCAAATTTTTCTAGAAATGAGAATCTAGAAAAATTATCCGCCTATCACAATGAAGAAGAGTAATAAAACATGAGAGTTACAATTATTAGGAGCTACTCTGGTCATTAATGTAATGACTACATGAGGATGCATGTAGCGTTTTTATAGTATGAATAGAGAAACTCTGGAAAAATTGTGGGTAAAGGGTGGGGATGAGCATGTCACTTTAACGATGGTACCGTGCGCCAACTTTTCTCAAAAAATGTCATCTCGGAAAGCACCTGTTGAGCAGAAATCTGACTTCAAATTATGTGCAACGATGATGAACTTGAACATAATTTTGAGTTCGCAGCTGATTTCCTCAGCGCGTATGAACAAAATTGAATTGAACAACACGAAGTCTAATGGAAAAAAGGCTGTCCTTTCCAATGGTGCCACTTAATTTGACGTGAGAGCTCTGGTTGCCAAGCTACGAACGATTTTATTCGTAAAAACGAGGCCCATTACAAAAGTGCTTATTTCCCTAATATCTCGGAAACTATTAGGAATCGGACTATGGTTAATACGGATAATTTTGACGCATTTTGGACGTACATTCACAGAGCAAAATATTGACACCCATTTTTTGAACACCCTGTATGTATACAGGGTGTTTGGGGAGGAATGATCCGGATTGAAATATGTTGTAGTACTCGGCAGGGCGGATCAAAAAAGCCTTATAAACATGGGGCCGCAAATGCTTTGTTTCGGAGATAGAGCCAAATTAGTGAATTTTTAGCCACTCTCCCTTTTTCCCCCAATAACTCGTCGAGACAACCCCATCGTCAAACATAGAACAAAATGAGTGACATTTCTGAAAAGAGCACAAAATTCTCTTCAAAAATACCTAGTTCTTTCAAGCTAATAACGGGTTTAAGTATCCTCATTCGAATCGAAAACCGTGATCGTGCTAACAAGCGAGGGGCCATAAATATATATACATATATACAGGGTGTTTGGGGAGGAATGATCCGGATTGAAATGTGTTGTAGTATCCGGCAGGGCGGATCAAAAAAGCCATATAAACATAGGGCCGCAAATGCTTTGTTTCGGAGATAGAGCCAAATTAGTGAATTTTTAGCCACTCTCCATTTTTCCACCCATAACTCGTCGAGACAACCCTATCGTCTAACATAGAACAAAATGAGTGACATTTCTGAAAAGAGCATAAAATTTTCTTCAAAAATGCCTAGTTCTTTCAAGCTAATAACGGGTTTAAGTATCCTCATTTGTTTATCGAAAGAGGTGAAAATGTTGTTCCCGAAATTTTCCGTTTTTTTTCGGCGACGATTTCATCATACTTAATCATGCCTCACCATTTGGCGGAACTCGGGGAAAACATGTCCATTTTGTAAGCTTTCAAACGGCTCAAGAAGATTGGCAATCGGTGCTGTTTTGACCGAGATATCGCGGTGAGTATTCGAAAAAGACAGGCCAAGTGCTCAAAAACAGGAATGTTGTACCAACAAGAAAAAATTCACGTGAAAGGTTCATTGTAATTTATTGTTATACGATTCATTTATCAGCCAACATATTGATACGAACTGATCGGGAACTTACTATTCATCACGTTCCCCCCTCCCTATAATCAACTTTTTAGCTGAACGATAATCAAATGTTGTTCCAGGATGGCGGGTCAATTTGTAGGAAATCAAACTACTTAAAATACATTTTCACGATTAAATTTGAGGAAATTATTACTTCTTCCGTCATCATAGGACTTATGACTTTCAGGTATAAAGCCTACATATTATCCCACAAGAAGAGTGAATAACGTCTCAATGTCTTCTCATTTCTTACCATTACCCCTTCACTGTTAATGGCAATTAATTAAACCAATAACTTAGGCTGGTAAAATGGTGAGGTAAAATTTATTTCTAACAATATTTTAATAACAATATCAAAGAAATTGTTCAAATATCCCCCCGTCAGCTTGAACACATTTCGTAGCCCTCGTGGAGACGGACCTTGTTGCTTTTCTAATTTCAGTTCTGCCATTCTTGATGACTTCTTAGATATTTTCGATATCTTCGATTCTTTGATATTGTTATTAAAATATTTTTAGAAATAAATTTTACCTCAGACCTCACCATTTTACCAGCGTAAGTTATTGGTTTAATTAATTGTCATTAACAGTGCGGGGGCCATGGTAAGAAATGAGAAGACATTGAGACGTTATTCACTCTTCTTGTGGGATATGTAGGCTTTATACCTGAAAGTCATAAGTCCTATGATGACGGAAGAAGTAATAATTTCCTCAAATTTAATCGTGAAAATGTATTTTAAGTAGTTTGATTTCCTACAAATTGACCCGCCATCCTGGAACAACATTTGATTATCGTTCAGCTAAAAAGTTGATTATAGGGAGGGGGGAACGTGATGAATAGTAAGTTCCCGATCAGTTCGTATCAATATGTTGGCTGATAAATGAATCGTATAACAATAAATTACAATGAACCTTTCACGTGAATTTTTTCTTGTTGGTACAACATTCCTGTTTTTGAGCACTTGGCCTGTCTTTTTCGAATACTCACCGCGATATCTCGGTCAAAACAGCACCGATTGCCAATCTTCTTGAGCCGTTTGAAAGCTTACAAAATGGACATGTTTTCCCCGAGTTCCGCCAAATGGTGAGGCATGATTAAGTATGATGAAATCGTCGCCGAAAAAAACGGAAAATTTCGGGAACAACATTTTCACCTCTTTCGATAAACAAATGAGGATACTTAAACCCGTTATTAGCTTGAAAGAACTAGGCATTTTTGAAGAAAATTTTATGCTCTTTTCAGAAATGTCACTCATTTTGTTCTATGTTAGACGATAGGGTTGTCTCGACGAGTTATGGGTGGAAAAATGGAGAGTGGCTAAAAATTCACTAATTTGGCTCTATCTCCGAAACAAAGCATTTGCGGCCCTATGTTTATATGGCTTTTTTGATCCGCCCTGCCGGATACTACAACATATTTCAATCCGGATCATTCCTCCCCAAACACCCTGTATATATGTATATATATTTATGGCCCCTCGCTTGTTAACACGATCACGGTCGGAATTTTTGACTTAGGGCAACCAAATTTGGTCTAAAAATCAATAGCGTGAATATCTCGGACGAGTTCGTGATCCAGATGAATCGGTCCACGGGAACGGTGTGAAAGAGGGGTTTGAATTAGTTGAAAATTCGCTACCGCACGGCTGTTGCTGCATTTGCCCCCAAAATTGACACGAGTAATGAGAAATGAACGCGCTTTCGTATGAGACCCTTGTGAACCAAATCCGTTGATATGGCAGGGGAGTTCTCGGCGGAGGGGAGCTATTAAATTAACGCTATGCCTTACTGGACCACCCAATTACCAAAAAATTTCACTGACACTGAATTTTGAGCCGTCTCTTTTATTTGATTTGTCTACAGCCTAATAAATATTGAGCAAAAAATCCTGAGGTGGGCCAAAAAGGGAGGAACAAAAAAAAATTAAAAAAAAATTGTTTCGGATTCGAACCCAGGCACTCCGCATTGCGCAATCGTGAAATTGTGACATGCCATTTAACCTAATTTAGCTGATCTGAAAATTAACGTAACCTGAAAAAAGTTTTGTTCCGACAGCAGCCTATCGGGAAAAGTGCATTTCATTCATGCGACAATCGCTTAGAACGATATCAATCAATTATGAATGAAATTTAGGCCGGGATAAAGATTTTAATTGCAAATAACTCCTCTAAGAAGAGTCCACCTTCCCATATCATATAGGCAACCAAACCGACTCTGTTTCATTTTCATCATTTTGTTCCCCCTCAGTTGGTGCCAAAAAAGGGGCCTGCGGTAAAAAGAAACACTTTTACGATTTTGACTTTCTATACCACAGCCTAAATGTCATTCATGGTTGATTGATATCGTTCTAACTTATGAGGTTTGACTCGATTGTCGCATGAATAAAATGCACTTTTTCCGACAGGCTGCTGTCGGAACAAAACTTTTTTTTTTTGATCGGACTCGGGTTTACCGAGCCCGCCACCGTGCCTAAGCCCTTAAACGGCTCTTACACCATACCCCCTGACGTTCATCACCTTTGCACTTCACAAGTTCACACTCGTACTACGCGGGCGTTTCGGTTGATGCGCAGTTTGTCCTACGGATGGCTATCAACTGCACCGGCCGAGGTCAACTATAGTGAAAGGTAAACGTATCGACTGGCGTTGTTCAAAGAGAGGCTGTACAGCAAAAATGTACCTAGGCCAACGAAAAGGACAACGAACAGCAGTTGTGAATACTTATACACATTCAAAATTCAACAGTATGTTCACTACGTCATTTCCAAATTATTTGTGTTTATACATGTGTTACTGGGAGTCCTGGGGGCCTGTTCTGCAAAATTTCATAGTGTTCCTAGGAATATCCTTTCCACCAGTCCGACCCGAATTAAATCACATGTTGATGGGGAGAACGGGTGGAAAGAGACAGTGATAGTGACAGTCAAACGTTATAGAACAGGCCCCCAGATCAACACATACATTCGCCTCAATAGCGTAAATACCGCGAACACTCCACAAGACCGAGAGTACGTGAAACGAAAAAATCTAGTAGAGAAATCGGTACAGGAGTTCAAGAAAGGAAATATTTCGCGCATTAGGCCGGTCGTCCACTGGAAGCGTATTCGAGCGGCGCTACAACGAGCGACAACGAGCGTACATACAAAAAGACATAAGTTGAATTCACTGCTACTATGCCTGCAGTGTACGATGTCACATTCAATTTGAGGCTTTGGAATGTATGCTCGTTGTAGCGCCGCTCGAAAACGCTTCCAGTGGACGACCAACCTTAATTTCCTCAAAGCAGTTCGTCGTAATTATGCCATGAAGTGACTATTTCATTATTAAGTTCGACAATTAAATTATATTTTAAGAAAACAAAATTTAACGAAGCACAAAAACTGGAAATTTGAACAATAATATACGTATTGAATTTTTATTTTACTTATTTATTTTATTCCAAATTTATCTGGTTTGGTCACTTTACAAGATAATAGCGGTGCAGTTGCGATCGGCGGTGCACTAATATGTTTAAAATTTCGGTGCAGTTGATTGCCGGTGCAGGTGATGTCGCTTCCGGTGCAGTTGAGCAACTGCCTGTCCTACGCGCCCCGCCGTGAACGCCCACATGAAGCCGAGTGAGCAGTGAGCCGTCCAACAGCTCGTTACATGGGCAATATAGCTGGATTCGAACCCAGACCCGCTGGGATGCGAAGCGAGTGTTGTATCCAACAGCCAACACTATCGAGGCGCGCCAGTTTCCAGCTTGTCCGTAATTTTTTCGATCGGCCTCTTCTATTTGATTTAATCTAATTTTACATGACCTAACGACTGTTCGTCAGGCTATGGGCACAGTTGGGGCCGGCTTGGCGAGGGTCCACGCCCTCTAAAAAAAAAAAAAAAAAAAAAAAAAAAAAAGACCCCGATGCTTGCTATTTCGCGAAAATATAAAGATTTTTTATTTTATTTCGCGAAATTAAAGATCATAAACTACCAATTTCGGGAATCAAGGACCCTAACTTGCAACTTAACGAAAACAAAGGCCCGAAACTTGCGATGTCGCGTGAGTAGAAACCAGAAACTTGCTATGGGGAAGTTTCGCATGTACCAAAAATATTTTTTTTCATTACGGAGGGTATATCATTCCTTCTATGTAAAATGTTTTTAAAAAGTATACAAATCGGATGCACATAGCCGCAGTTGCCTATTTAGTCAGTCATACCTCACTTTCCGATCAGACGAAACCGGATTGTCTTGGACAGACACTCCTCAACGAGGTATGACTGACAACGTAGGCAATTAAGGCTCCGTATCTTATTTGTATAATTGCACACCTTGTAAATATAACTATGTCACTAATCGTAATTAAAACCCTTCAGAATTTTTTTTTTAATTAACAAAAGTTGGAATATTTTAAATCCTGTCAAACCGACCGGTGTCCACTGTCCACAACGTCACAAACGCTGCATATCTCCTGTCCTTTTCATGCCTCTAAATGCCTCATTTGTTCATCCTGCATGCACTTATAATTTGAAAGCTCTGGTAAAAATAAGGCAAAGAAACACAACGTAGGAAGTTATTTTTTTCCTTAAACGTTCCTATGTGACGGAAACATTATGGACGAGTGGAAATGAACTGCTCTAGAGCAGATTTTTTTTTTTTTTTGTAAATGGAAAACGCTACTTTTCTATAATATAAATAAACATTCAACAATACCTAATTGATCAATTATGTGTAGGTAAGTTCTGAACTTCTGACCCACGAGTCTTCCTCATTTTACAAATATTCTGCCAGGAATCTTCCAATTTCGCGGATATCTAGCTTCAAAATGTTGGAATTATGTAATTCCATTTGTAACTTGCAATTTCACAAAATATTGACTAGCAACTTGAAATTTCGCGAAAATAAAGACCAGCAACTTGCAGTTTCCATTTCTTTTGCCAAGACTAGAAACTAGATTTTCGCGGATATTTAGCTCTACAATCTTGCAATTTTGCGACTTTTCATCAAGTCAAGATTTAGGCGGTCTGGTGACCGGATAGACTAGACTCCACGCCCACTAAAGAAATAGGGCTCCGAAACCCATTTTGAGGAAGACCAGAAATGTGCTATTTCGCTGATGATTAGACCATAAATTGCAGGGCAATTACAAATGACAAATCAAGGATCAAGGAATTTCAGAATGTTTCTGAAATGTTTCGAGAGTGATTGACTCAGTCCAGGGGATAGGAGAATTTCCGCTTCGCCCTCCTGATTCTCCTTTCTGTTCAATCTTAGACTTAATCATATTCGCCTCACAACCTTCGTACTCTAGCTATTAAAGAGGGATTTCAACCGTTGACAGTTGGGTACTGTGTAGAGCGTTTGACCCACTCCTGCTGCCTCGACAGTAAATTTTAGCAGGATATCCACAGTGCAAGGCAGCTCGCCTCGAATGCCTCGGGGCGCACGCTCGGAGTGTGGATACCGGGGTTGCTCGCTGCGAGCCGCTCACATTGCACCGTACGACGCAAGGCAGGGGCTTGTCTGGGGTGCTGCTCAAAGGAGCCTCGGGGTGAGGCGTGCGTTTAGTGGATACCAGTTTAGTTTGCCTCGGAGCGCACACGAAACCGCGCCATGGAAAACGAAGTACTTCATGGTATCGTTAAATTATATGAACAGCATCGTTTATTGTGGGATGCAAAACACCCACAGTGTTACAACAAAAATCGTCGGGAAGATACTTCTGGAACAGTCACTGATATTCGTTCTTTTGATACCCGAAAAAGATATTGCAAACATTGTAAACGAATCGCTAGTAGCAAGGAATCTCAGTGTAAGAGCTGATCTCCCCTCCCCCCTGACAGTAATGGCACTTCACAGTCACACGTAAGTATCACTTCTTCTCAAGGCGGGCTCTATTAGTTGAGCTAAGTGTTCGAATTCCTGCTTGTACATTCGTACGAAATTTGGCACATCTGACGTCTTTAAGTAGCCTGTTCCCGTATTCCATCCGATTTTTAAACAATTGTTTGACCCACCAACGGTGCCGCCTTTTTTTCTGTCACTGTTTTTTAACGATCGTAGTCATGTCTACTGCCTACTTTGAAAGGTGGTTCGCGTGCTTGCATCGAGCATGCCTCATCACGAGGCAGATGCCGCGACGCACTCGAGGCGAGCTGCCTCGCACCGTGGGTACTACACTTTTCTCATTTTGTCAAAAACTAGATAATCGTCCATTAAAAAAAATCGTCAGCTTCGATTTTCCGCTGTTCACTAACTGCAAGGGCGGATCCTCTCTCATGGTGGGGGGTGGGGGTGGGGGAATCGAACCCCCTCCCCTCCAGTACACCCAACCACCTGCCCCTGTATTTAGAGCGGTTTTGCCAGCCCCGGGGGGGGGGGATGATCTGCTGCCCCCTCCCTTAGATCCGCCTATGTCACTCAGGTAATTCATAGTTTTGTGTAAATCCCACGATTCACATTTTCCCGGAATAAAAGCGATCAGGGTGGCAGAGGTGGCGTGCCGGTTTTAAAAAACAACAACTGGGAAGTGGAAGCGACGTCTTGTGCTTGTTTACTATGATGATGAGGGGGGAGTTACTCGTTTAGCGTCGTGAGAAAGCAGCGCAGGCCGCAGTGTTAGTTGCTTTCAGACAATCGCTTATACTTCATGGAACCGGTGCGTTCCATCGACCAGTTGGATATTATAAAGACGATCGGTGAGTCAATTGGTATTTTTATTTACCTTCCGTTATTTTTGTAATTACATGGACAAGATCACGTTTCGTTTCTCTAAAGCCCTGGGAGGTTGTAATAGAAAAATGAAACACATGTGAGACGTGATGAGATTGACTTTGACAGACAAAATTTATGCACATATGGCTGTGAAATTCATTCTCATCTCGTCTCACACGTGTTTCACTTTTCTATTACAACCCCCCTGGATTTTTCTTCTAATATCGCGCACAATTTCATCATTTCATTGAAAACTGAAATGAAGATCTGTCTGAACTGTGTCATGTCGTCTTCTCTTTCGTAAGGTCATTGTTCAGCGAGAAATTTTTGTTCCTCATAAGTCAAAGTAGTTAATAGTCAGGAACCAAACGATGGGTTATCCAGTTTTACGGAAGAACAGTTTAATTAAATTATCCGAAATGATACGAACTTCCTCTTCTCGTCATTTCCGTTTGAGACTCGTGACCTGGAAATTCACTGGGCTAAAGGGTGGGGATTACCCAGTGTGTTGCAGAGGTAAATGAGAAATTGTGTGGAAGAAATAAAACCGTGGAGCTGGAATTAAGTGAGACATTTCTGTGGTCTGTGGAGGTCATCAGGTGACTTTCTACGTACTAAGAAGTAGAAGAAAAATAGGAAGACTAGTTTTCAATCACTTGTTAACCAGGGATCACAGTACAACGTAATTAGAATGGTTGCATTATAGTGTTAATATTAAGAGTAGGAAAAGGCACAAACTCATTCGCCTAGTGGCAAGAACTTTTTCCACATTAAAAACCACCTTGGTCAAGTTCATTCATCTCTCCGTCCGTTCACATTTTCCTCTTCTTTTTTCTTTATCCCACTCCTGGGGATGGTTCCCTCCCTCCGTCCTACTCTTCGCCGGCATTTGTTCATGATCTTAATATTGATAATCCCCCAGACAAACTAAATACGGAAATTGAAGTTCCGAGGTTTGAAAATATCGCTCGATCTTAAAACTGACGCCTTGGTGAATAAATTATAAGTATAACGTTTGCACTTGATATGAATATGATCGCATTTATTGAAATATGAATCAAACTGCGAATCTTTTTTTTTTACTTGCTTTGCCTATTTTACAATACACTTCTTGGCGTTAGCGCTCCTACGCCCCATTGTCCAAAACCGTCGTGTGCTCTCACTCAGCTTCTTACTTGAGCTCTACGGCAGATGCAATTAAAATGCGGCAGTGAAAAGTGAAAGGTACTACGATGAAACTTCAGAAATTGTCAATTGTTGTCTATTTTTGTTCTTCATTGTTTGGTTAAAGATTTCTTACGTTGACTTGGTAGGAATAACAGGGAAGTTTGTTGTTCCATCCGTTCGTTTTTCTCATTGTCAGATACAAAATAGAAACGGCATTATGGTTGACTCCCTCCGTATACTTATTGATGTGATTCGGAGATCGAATTATAGTTTCTTCCGATCGCAAAAAAGAATTAGGGGGCTCTAAGTTTAAAAAAAAAAAAAAAAAAAAAAAAATAGCGTATGGTCCAAGGACTCTTGCTGTGCGTAGGAGCATGTTACAAGAAAGAAGAAAAAACCGCGTAGGATTAGTCCAAAGTCCACGGAGGACACTACTCTCGTTGTGGGAGGGGGGGGGGGGGGTTCAAACCGGTACACCTGGTGAGTATTTGAACTTTTCGTATGGAACACAAAAGAAAGACCTCGCTTTACTATTCGAAAATTGAAGCGCGATATTAGAACGAATTGGTATGGTTGTGATATTATGTTCGGTGTGTGAAGAACAGTTAATTCTACATATAGACGCGATCTATTAATAAAAACCTATAAATGTATTTCGGGAAAGTCATTTGGGGCGTTTGAATTTTCGTTCTCCATGCAAGCGTTTAACTCAGTATTTGAAAGAACAAAAATGAAATAGATGAATAAATAAACAGAACATACAAACACCAATAACTTTATTGACAAGAAACTTATACAAACACCACATAAACGAAACAATATAGGTGGGTATTTATATTTTTCTGGGATTGATAACAGCGAGAATTACGTACTGTTTCACGTCTAAAGCCCAGGGGCCTTAGTACGAACAGTCGGGAAAAATTGCCGCAAGCGGGATCCAAGGTCACCGGCAACCGCATCTTGCGGCATTTTCACTCGGATTCGTACCCCCTTGACGTGCAGAGACTTTATTTTATTTTTTTATAATGGCACAACTTTGTTAAACAGATGTTCATTTTCATTTGGTGGGGCTCATTTCATCTCATTTGGTTGGGCTTTTATGACCACAATGGGGAAGTTGCACATTTTTCAAAAGTTGGTGTTTCTTAAAGAGGGCTCTTCAACAAGCCTATTGTTCACATTAAACTCTGAAATCAACCAAGGATGCTTTTTTAGCGAATTTTCACAAATTTTGGGTAGGGGTTCGATAACGTCAAAATTTATTTATTTAAATGGATGATGTGGGGAAGAGGGGGTTAGACGCGTTTACTGGAGGGAAATTTTTCATGTTATTTGTAAACAAACAATTTTATAGTTCCCTCAAATGCTTCACAAGTAAGGATTTACGTCATTTCCCCTCGCACCTTCCATCCACTCTTGAAGAACTTCGAACCCTTTTTAAAAATCTTAAAACGCACCAATCGGGTTGCAACTTCCGTTGTTATCCTTCAGTTCACGGGTCAAATCACCGGTATGCTTTTCTTCCCAATCTGAGATTCATGCAAGTTCCCCATTCTATAAATTTTATTCAGGTTGTGGCCGTTTCGTGTGGATCGCTCGATAATACCCTGGAGAGTCCTTTTTGTAGGAGCTGAAATACTTTCGCGCTCCTTGGTAGAGTGTTCTTATGGCTCAGCACATCGATAGGTTGAACAAGCAAAAATTACTGTAGGTATGTAGGTTTTTAAATACCGATAAGTACCTATTTATTATTCGACGTACAATTTGGCAGTTAGGCTGAATAAACTATACACGCTTGACAACGACAACTCGCTAACGCAACTTCACGCTTTGCGTCGTCTCATTAGACCAGGGGTGTCAAACTTGCGGCCCGCGGCCGCATGTGGCCCGCGGCCGCATGTGGCCCGCGAGCATCTTTTATGCGGCCCGCGGGCAGTTCTCGGTATTTAATTTTTTTAACCCGGCTGTAGGGTTGCCAGATTTGAAAAGCTCGAAAACCGGCCTATATATATATAAGTCGTGTATTACATAAATAAATATATACCGGGTGACCCACTGTAAATTGAACCCAGGCCACTCCCACGCGCGGACAAAAAATAATTGACTGTGAATGTGCGAACCAGTATGTGTATGTTCACAGGTTCAATTTGAGGAGGGCCTAATAGCGTTTTCGATTCCCCAAAAAATCTGCCTCGCGGCAGTAAATTTCCATACGTTTTCTCTTAATTAAATATGTTAATGTAGAAGAAGGTTGGAAATGAACTGCCCAGAGCAGAATTTTACGCAAATGGACTACTCCGATTAAAGGTTACCGCACGCTGTCAACCATACAATACAGTTTTAAAGCTTTTTTGTATCGAAATTAAAGTTATTTCGGACTTGTAGTTTTATAAACAACAGTGACATGGTGCTTTATGTGTCGTGAGAAAAAGAAACTGCCACGGCGCGGGAATCGAACCCGGACACCGTATCTCCGGTACGGCTCTTAGACCACCAAGACACCGCGGCGACCAGGAACTATTCAACTCCGGGCCATCTCTTTCCCCCACGACAACACAACAATACAGTGACTGAACCGCTGGAACTGATAATACAATAGGCACTACCTAGGCTGAGAGTTAGCGCGGTGACGGCCTGCACAAGTCACACGAAAGTCACGAAATCATCCCCGACGTTTTAAAGAAATGAAATCTTGTCGCTAAGTTCCCTTACGAATAGTTTAATGAGGAAAAATTTAAAAAAAATTATTACAAAATGAGCAAATCCGAAAACCGGCTTTACTTAAGGCCGGTCGAGGGTCCGGCCGGCATCCGGCCTCGGACTTCCAAAACCGGCCAGGCCGGTCGAAAACCGGTCATCTGGCAACCCTACCCGGCTGTCGGTAGTTGCTCGGCAATTATACAAAAAATAATTTTTGGTAACATTGTGAAAAAGAGGGAAATTATACGGAGGCGGGTCCTCATCTTTTTTCTGTCTTATTTCGTCTACTACTCGTCTATAATGAATAAATAGAGATGGGAGATGCTTTGCTGCTTAGACAGGCAAAACCCGTTTCATGTTGCCCGGCCAGCCTGCCACCGCCCCCTACTTTGCTAAAAATCTACTGTCATCAAAACTCGGGGAAAATAAAGTTCTTGACTTGCCTGTAGTGTCCGCGTGCATCAATACCCCCTCGCTTCGTCCTCACAAATACCCCACCAAGACGGTTTATAGGACCAGCAAGAGTGGTGTAAGTACTCTTCGTGTTCTACAAGTGTCGCGCGCTGTGACTTTTTGTTGTGGACTGTTGAGTGTTTTAGATTTGTTTGAGAAAAGTCCGGCCAGATTCGCGAAAATTATAGTGCTTTTGTCTGCCTGATGAAGAGGTGTCGAAGAAGAAAGAAGGCAGTTTCAAGAGAGGTGGGAACTTAATTATTTTTGCACGAGGGTCAAGGAGAAAATAGTTTGTTTGATCTGTTCAAAGAACATTGCTGTCCCAAAGGAATACAATATTAAGCTGTATCATATTAAGATTGCAAGCAATATTAAGATACATATTAAGCAAGCAATATTAAGATATTAAGCAATATTAAGATTGTATCATTATGAAACAAACCAAGGCGATACATTTTCCAAGTTTGAAGGAAAATTAAGGGAGGAAAAACTGGGAAAATTAAAACAACAGTTGCTCTACCAACAACAGTCATTCACCAAAGCAAGTGCTTGTCGTCAAGGCGTTGTCTAAGCTAGCTATGAACTGAGCTACCTCATGATGAAGCATAACAAGCCATTTTCTGACGGGGAATTTATAAAAAATTGCATAATTCAAGCATCTTTAAACGTTGCGCCGGACCAAGTCAAAGCTTTTCAAGAAATTTCGTTATCGAGAAATACTATCGTTGGAAGGGTGAATGATATGGCCGACGATTTGCGAAAGCAGCTGAAATGCGAACCCTCATCATTTCGATCTTTCTCTATTGCGCTTGATGAAAGTACCGATAGAACGGATATTTCGCAAACGGCTCTATTTCTTCGCGCATGTCTTGAAAATATGGATGTAATTGAGGAGTTACTTGAATTGATTCCTCTGCACGACATGACGACTGGTAAAGAAATTTTTGAAGCTGTATGGAATGTTCTCATGCAATATGAACTTCCTTTAGAAAAACTGGTGTCAGTTACAACCCATTGCATTGTTTTCATTGTATCATTCACCAAGAAGTTCTTTGTTCGAAAGTGTTAAAAATGGACAAGGTGATTAAGGATGTGTCCAAGATCGTGAATTTCATAAGAGCAAGAGCACTTAACCACCGGCAATTCAATGAATTGCTCAAGGACTTGGATTCAGACTTTGATGGTTTGCCCTACTATACAGAAGTTCGATGGTTATCTTGCCATAAAGTGCTTCTTCGGTTCCACCAACTACTGAGAGAAATCAAGCTATTTCTTGAAAATAAAGGTAAAGACTTGGCTCCCTTTGAAGACCTGAATTGGGTGCAAGATTTAACTTTTCTTGTGGATATGACCGGACATTTAAACGCTCTGAATTTGGAATTACAAGGAAACCGGAAGGTCATAACGGAAATGAGTGACCTCATATCTTCCTTCCTTGCAAAATTGAATCTGTGGAAAAAACAAATCACAAGTAACAATCTTTCACACTTCCCGACCTGCGAAACATTTTGTAAATAAAATGCGTCACTCAGTTACTCGAGATACGAAGAAAAGTTGGAAAACCTTATCGCTGAATTTGAAAGTAGGTTTCAAGATTTCAAGCTGCATGCCGAAGAATTTCGTTTATTCACAAACCCTTTCAAATATGACGTCGAGAAGGCACCAAGTTACCTTCAGATGGAACTGATAGATCTCCAAAATGATTCTGTTCTAAAAGAAAAGTTTGAAGATGTGAAAACACCACAAATTTTCAAGTACTTGGAAAACAAAAAGTATGGAAAAATTAAGGACTTTGCTGCTCAAATTTTGAGTTTTTTTGGAAGTTCGTACATCTGCGAGCAGCTGTTTTCAAGACTGAGAGCCACTAAAACAGAGCAAAGAACGAGGCTCACCGACAAAAACCTCTCGGACGCGATTAAAGTGAGTTTGAGCTCATTTGTTCCAAAGACAGAAGAACTTGCGAAAGAGAAGCGATGCCAGATTTCCGGCCAAATTGTCAAAAAGTAGTAGTTTATGCTCAATAAAACATTATTTTGAAATTGAAATAGTATATTCTCAATATTTAATCAGTTAACTACCTTTATTTGAGCACCTACTTATAGTTCGTTTAGCTTCGGTGTTTCAATATGACGATACAATATGGGGGGGGGGGGGTTAAAAAGTCATGCGGCCCGCCAGGACCTTACAATTTCTAGGAAATGGCCCGCCGAGAATTTGAGTTTGACACCCCTGCATTAGACAATCGTTACGATGCATTTTCCTAAAAGAAGGTTGTCTAGTTCATTACGTGGTATATGCACGCGTTGCCTCAAATGGCGATGGTTGACGATTTGGTAGTTTACGATTTCGAATAATTAAAGGCCTTTTTTTTCAGTGGAAATGGTTATTCCTATGCCGAATAAACGAATGATAACGCAATGGGGTGGAGAAGTTTCGAACAACGATATGTAAAAGAACTGGATTGCTCATCACTGCGGATTGATCGGAAACAGGCTATTTTAAGGCATTCAATACAGACTATTCGGACTATTGGGAACACGCTGTCCCACGTGTGATATGAAAGTCCAGCATAGGCTTTTGTATGTTAACGTAACGCTCACATTGCTCGAACACGCATCATCTCACGTCTTCCCACGTCACGTCAGAGCAATGTGAATACAAACAAAAGCCTTTTCTGGAATTTTGTATCACACATGGGAATGCGTGTTCCCACGTCACGTCCGAGTAGTCTGTATTGACCTTTGATAAAAGGCCCGTAATGTTGTAGCGCGCTCCGTAATGGTCGTGGAAAACCAATGTACTTATATTCACATGTATGTATTGGTGTAGGAAATTTAATGACCCCTCTAAAGCCATTCGTTTAGGGGACATTTAGAAGAAAAAAATGATGAAATGACCCAAAAATCGCGGTTTTTGGACTGCCAAAAGTTGTGCCTACAGCGTTTCAGAGTTTTCATTTTTTCTGTCGAAAACTTTCTACTTATGCATACAGGTTGGATGCGACTTAAGTGTAGAAAAAAAAATGGATGAAATTAGGCCTCATTTGCAATCGAAAACGCCATGGTACGAAAATCAAAATCCATCGTGACATGATTTTTCTAACATGTTTTTAGGATAACATCTCTTTCCCCTAACTAAATGCGAGTAACTCGCTTTGTAAAAGACTTTCTGTAAATTTTTGGCGATGGATTCGGGAAAAACACACTCTGCCACCTTGACAGACCCTGTCAGCACTCTGACAGAAAGTTAAGACTAACAATTTTCGTCATAAAATAACTATTTTCTGTCGCCTCGGCATCTCCCTAAGATTGTATGATACGGGTATTTTTAATTTTCCATAAAAGTCAACCCCCACTTGAACAACCTAAATCTGCGCCTATCGGCTTTACATGGATCAGAGAAACTTTGTTTAATTAATTCGCAATTTTCCAACAAAAATGACCATTTATTTTGTAGAAGAAAAGAGTTATTTTTCTCTTCAAAATCGCTTGTTTTGACCTGAAGAATTCAAACAATCCTTGCGAATTTCAACATGCTAAACGTCATGAAAACCTCATGGGCAGTGGGCCTTTGAATGGAACTGACTGTGAACGCCTAAGTATCAAAATATTTCGCTCCGGCAGCTGGCGGTCGGAAAGAGTGCATTTCATTTTGTATACGGATACCCTAAGCCGTCCCAGAAGTAGTAATGTTGAGACCACGATTTGTTTCGTTAATGTTTGACCCTCCCTCGTACTGTTTGCTGCCGGGTTTGTTTAAGCTGAACTTAATGGGAATCAAAGGCTATTTCAAAATAGAATCATCATACCGAATATAACGCTTCTGGAATCAACTGGTGATTTGTAGTGATTTTTTTACCATTTCAACCCCTATTTTCCCCCCACCACCTTGACCGATTTGGCCCAAATGCAATACCGACCGGTGTCTTATGACTACTGATTTTTTTTTAGATAAAGCGCGTTCCGCTAAATTAATTTCTACGAGAGTTATCGTGCTAACAAGACCACACACTTACTTCCACCCTGGGGGCACCACCCCCTCCCCCTCGACGTTTTCAAAAAATTCAAATGGGAATCAAAGGCTAGTCTAACATGGAGTATAAGTACCGAATATGATGCTTCTAGAATCAACTGGTGATTTTTAGTGATTTTTTTACCATTTCAAGCCCTATTTTCCCCCCACCACCTTGACCGATTTGGCCCAAATGCAATACCGACCGGGGTCTTATGACTACTGATTTTTTTGCCAAAGCACGTTTCGCTAAATTAATTTGTACGAAAGTTATCGCACTAACGTGACCACACACTTATTTCCACCCCGGGGGCACAACCCTCTCCCCCTTGACTTTTTCAAAAAATTAAAGTGGGAATCAAAGGCTAGTCTAACGTGGAGTATACGTACCGAATATGATGCTTCTAGAATCAACTGGTGATTTTTAGTGATTTTTTGACGACTTCAAGCCCTATTTCCCCCCCCCCCCCTCCACCGGGACCGATTTGGCCCAAATGCAATACCGACCGGGGTCTTATGACTACTGATTTTTGTGCCAAAGCGCGTTCCGCTAAATTAATTTCTTCGAGAGTTATCGTGCTAACAAGAAAACGGCCATAAAGATATAATATATATATATAAACCTATATATTATATGAATTCCGGAAACCACTAAATTCGTGTTCTAGAGGTTCTGAAACATGAAAAAAACATGCCATGACCCATGTTTGCCACCATCACGACGAGACCAATAGTGCATTTTGACATAAATGAAATGCACTAAAATGTCGCCCCAGCAGCTGTCAAATAGAGTGCATTTATTGCAACGAATTTCGACGTTTTTATAGTTAATTTGCTATTATTCGACAAGAATTACCACTCAGTGTGCCTCTCTACTTTTACTTAGCCATTTTCGCACTATAACGCCTAATTTACTAATAACGTCGAAATTCGGATATTAGTAGCGAAATCTCTCAATTCCCCCCGTCAGCTGACGGAGCGATATATTTTTATGCTTTGGTGAGCCTTCACGTTCAGTTCTATTCAAAAGACCGCTTCACATGAGGTTTCAAGCCTCGTTCACAAGCTCTATGTATATTTTCGCTGTGTGGTGTCCATGCAACCTATCAGAATGCTTCTTTTTCCGAGGGAATAAATTTGTTTGGTTGCATAGACTCCACACAACGCAAACATAGAGCTGTGAACAGTCCTTTAATGATTTTTAGCATGTTTAAAATCGCAAGGATCGCTTGAATTTTTCTGGTTAAACCACTGATTTTGAAGAGCACTCTTTTTTCCCAAAAATGTTAATTTCTGCCAAAAATCGCTAATTATTTTATTTAGACGCTAAAAGAAAATGGGTAATTTTCATGAGTTTTCCACCAAAATTTCCCCAACAGAAGGACCACAAGAAGGGGGTTTTTGCCTGTAATTCGAAAAGTATGCGTTCTATGGAAATTTCCCGAAAAGCCCAGTGTGCTCAGAAAAGCGTCAGTGACACAATTCCAGAGTTAATGACATTTTGGGGTGTTGATTCAGGATGTATAAGGATGTCACACGAGTTTTCCGCCTAAATTTCATGGTGGAAACATCTTGGAGGGGTTATGTACCCTGCAAAAAGTTAAGGTGCATTTCATTTTCGTCGAAAACAGGACGGAAGTATTCATCGGTCTAATAGGTACCAAGGTGCAGCCCTTTACATTAATGAAGCATTTCTCAACATGAAAAAATTCTGCACGATCTTATACATGAAGACGTACTTTATTAAAAAATGAGGCTATACGAAATTGGCATTGCTGGGGAGGGGTAGCTTTTGTATATGAGAGAATCGGCAAATAAGATTGCCAACCACCGCTTGTCCTCAGAAAGCAGTCGTGATATTCTCACTAACTTTCTTTTAAAAAATCAACTTTTCTGAAATCCTGGGTGAGTGGTGGGGGGTAGTTACCCCCATTACCCCCCCCCCCTGGGGATCCGCCCCTGAGACGTACCATCAATTGGGCTGCAACTATACCATTGATGTCCGTCTGTCCATGTGCCAATTCACCGGTATACTTTTCTCCCAAATCGGGCATTCATGCAAGTTCCCCATTGACTGAGTCAAGTCTAAAGGTAACACTTAAAAGACGAAGAATTTATTTTTTTTATTTTAATTCAGACTAGCCCTGTCACGATGTGACATCTGTTGATGGTGTTGTTTTTATTTATTATTTTTTATTTATTATTTTTTATTTATTTTATTTTATTTCTTTTTTGTTTTTCGGGATCTACAGGTTGAAAATGACTCATTTTCGAAACTAGTCAATTTTTCTAAAATAATAAAACTTCTTGTGTCCGTATTCTTCGTCTTTTAAATATTCAACACACCGTCACTCCTCCGGCCAACCCTCAACTTTTCTTTCTCAACTTATGTTTAGTTGAATAGTACAGGAAATAAAGCTAAAAAAAAGGCAGAATAGCAGCAAAATTCGGCCCAACTTCGAATGTGGCAAATAATATTGATCTCAGAGAATCGAGCTACCGTGCAATTGATTCAAAAACAACTTCAGAAAAGACATATGAAACGACTTCATCACTAAATGTAGGGAATGGGGATTTTAATAAACTAATCTAGCCAAAAACAACGTTTTTTCGTACAAATTATGCCATAACTCGAGAAGTAATCAGGCAACTCGTTTGGGCAATTTTTTCCATCCCTTGCAGGGGTGAGTTGGCCAACGTCTACCCGCCGTTAAAAAATAGGTATCGTCGCGGACTCTTCGAATCGTCAAAGTATACATCAAAAGGATTTTTTTAAGCCACATTAGAAATTGGGCCGAATTTTGCCGCTATATTCCGGCTTTATTTCCTGTACTAGAAGTGTAGGTAACTTCTTTGTGACATTCTTACTATTGAAAACCTGTTTCAACAAATTGAACATGTAATTATGAAATAATGATCTCATTTTTTTAGTAGCAGCAGTAATGTAAACATCCCACCGCAAGAACTGATCCAAATGGATTCCTAAATATTTTATTGAGGATACTATTTTGATGCTTGTACACGTTCCTTGAAGAACCTTTTTCAAATCTATAATTTTACAGGATAAAATTCATTAGGTAGTGGCGAAAAAATGCGTTGCGATAAATTTCTTACACTACAATTAACTTCTTCAAGTTCTGGGCACATAATTGACGGAATTGGTTTTAATACAAGCTTTAGACTCTATCGACTTCGAAGGGCAAAAATAACAAGACACACTTATCAGGTTACAACGTTTCGACGGTGGAGTTCCCCGTCCTCTTCTGGCATGGAAATATGTATTTTCTTCCGTATTCGATCCACATGGACCGTGTCAGCGTCTCACAACTCTTCCGTGTCCCCCTAGTAACATTAAAAAAAAGATTCATCCCAATTATATAGGAACTCGTTGTATATTATGTTCTATTATTGTCACACATTTTATGTTTTTTTCACTAATGGGGAACTTGCACGAATCTCAGATTGGGTAGAAAAGCATACCGGTGATTTGACCCGTGAACTGAAGGATAACAACGGAAGTTGCAACCCGATTGGTGCGTTTTAAGATTTTTAAAAAAGGTTCAAAGTTCTTCAGAAGAGGATGGATGGTGCGAGGGGAAATGACATAAATACTTACTTGTGAAGCATTTGAGGGAACTCTAAAATTGTTTGTTTACAAATAACATGAAAAATGTCCCCCCATTACAAGGTAAATAGACTTACAGAGGTATGCTCGTAACTAAGGAAATTTTTGTCAAAATTGACGTCACGGGAGTAAAAAAAATAATGAGGGACCAAACTTCACATATGAAGCTTCCCCTCCCATGGTTTCTCCCTTGGAATTTCTTTGTAGATCAAGCAAAAAATGAATGAAAAGTCAAAATAAGTGCCTGGAAATTTTTTTAAAAGCGATATAATTTGGCGGGGTCGTTCTTTGGACCTTACGTACCGTTTTAAGGCCCAGTTAATTGTAACGTACCACGTGAAGCCCCGTGTATTCAGTACAGACAGCACTCGGCGCAGTGACGGGCGAGTTTATTATGTGTACCATTGAGAAACGACCATTAAGCTTCATGAGGGAGCAAGGAAGGACTTCCCTGCTGCCCGCGACAATCACACTCACGAGCATTTCTAAGATAGGTTGGACAATAAAGCTGAAGTTTAAAAGTTTTCCCTGTCATGCATAGAAATAGAAGTAATTTAGTATTTTAGTATTAATGGTGTCCATGGTATTAATGGTGTTAGTATTAATGGTGTAGTATTAATATTGTCGAAGAAATGCATGAATTTCACGTTTCCAGGCTGGATTTTTCAAGTTTATTGCTCACATCTCAACAGAAAAATACAGTAACTATGAACCTTTGTACATCATTGGAAAGCTTACAAAATAAGGAAGTTTTTCCACTGATTTCAAATTTTTTCTTCCCAATGGCGAAGAGGTGAAAATCGCGTCGGAAAAATGTATGGAAATGTGAGTCACCAGTTTCTTTAGTAAATCGGCTGCTCTCACGAATGGTACGACAATAATTTTCACCCGAAAGTAGACACATTTTATAGGAAATTTTGTGCTCTTTCCAATGAGCTGATTAGTATTGGGCTAATATCATTTTATGAGCATATGGCAAGCATTTAAGTGGAAATAAAGGGAATGGGGAACTTGCACATTTTTCAAAAGTTGGTGTTGCTTAAAGAGGGCTCTTCCACAAGTCTATTGCTCACATTAAACTTTGAAATCAGTCAAGGATGCTTTTTTAGGGAATTTTTAAAAATTTTGAGTGGGGGTTCGATTACGTAAAAACTTACTTATTGAAATGGATGATGCGGGGAAGAGGGGGTTCGACGAGTTTAATGGGGGGACATTTTTCATGTTATTTGTAAACAAACAATTTTAGAGTTCCCTCAAATGCTTCACAAGTAAGTATTGACGTCATTTCCCCTCGCACCATCCATCCTCTTCTGAAGAACTTTGAACCTTTTTTAAAAATCTTAAAACGCACCAATCGGGTTGCAAATTCCGTTGTTATCCTTCAGTTCACGGGTCAAATCACCGGTATGCTTTTCTACCCAATCTGAGATTCGTGCAAGTTCCCCATTAGTGAAAAAAACATAAAATGTGTGATATCTCGGAAACAAGGTGGAATTTCCAAAAACTCCAAATAGTAATTTCGATGGCAAGTGATGTGCCCCTATAACTGGTTTTCTTCTGTCCAGGTAATTCATGAACACCCTGTATAGGAACTCGTTGTATATTATATTCTATTATTGCTAGTGGTAAGTACTAGGTCTACACTCCGTCCTCCAATCGTGAAATATTTCAAAAATAACATATGTGTACAGGGTGGGGCAGAAAAACTTGCTTATTTGAAAGGTCGATTTAAAAAAAAGTACTGCTGGTATCGACGAAATTCTTTTTTTATTGGATAGAACACTTCATGAATTTTTGTTTTACACAGATTTGAAAATCACATCGGGCATATGCTGCCCCTCCTGGGTGATATACTGATCCAACCGATTTTTGAAGTTCCTCTCCACTCTCTCGAGCATTTCGATGGGTATCTGATCGATTGCTTGGCGAATACTGGTCTTTAAGTGTTCGAGGGTTCGTGGTTTGTCATTGTAAACAATGGATTTTGAATAACCATTTTATGAGCGTATGGCAAGTATTTAAGTGGGAAAAAAGGGAATTCATGAAAAAATCATTAAATGTGTGATATCTCGGAAACAAAGAGGAATTTCCAAAAACTCCAAATAGTCATTTCGATTGCAAATGGTTTGCCCCATAACTGGTTTTCTTCTGTCCAGCTAATTCATGAACACCCTGTATAATTGGGATGAATCTTTTTTTTAATGTTACTAGGGGGAGACGGAAGAGGAGTGTGACGCTGACACGGTCCATGTGGATCTAAAGGTACGTTTACAGTGAAGTGTCACGCTACACTTATTGCTTGAAATTTAAATTTTTTAAAATTGAAATTTGTCAGACACAAATTTCCTTGGTGTAAACACTAACTTCCAGAAATTTTTATCAGAATTTGTACAGTCAATTTCATATACATATACATATATGAATATTATGCATACATATACTTGACATAAGTGTAGCTACATAAGTGTCAGACACTTCAGTGTAAACGCACCTTAATACAGAAGAAAATAAATATTTCGATGCCCGAAGAAGACGGGGAACTCCACCGTCGAATCTTTGTAACCTGATAAGTGTGCCATGTTATTTTTTGCCCTTCGAAGTCGATAGAGCCTAAAGCTTATATCAAAAATAGTTAAGGGCCTTAGTTGTCAATAAAGTTGGAATTGGTTTTATTCAACCCTCACGTTCTGGAGTTTAAAACTTAGGTGTTACATCCATTTAGTTTACTTCGTATACCTACATTACATCAATTTACTAGTATACATTGAACACCCAAATCAATTGGCCGCAGGAGGTTGAGCTTTTTCCAAATTGGAGGGGGGCTCATTATTTCATGTAGAGTAGGCGGAATGCTTTGTGTTGATACCACCTGCAATTTCTGACTAAAAAACGATTGAATTAAACTCGGCTGATTCGAAATAAATTTTAGGTAACCTTCATTAATTACGTACCTTACATGATTTCTGTTTAATACATCCTGCATTATAGCGTTGACATTTTCTTCACGCGTCCAATGCAATTTTATCTCTCAGGGGAACTTTTGCTCGTCTTTAACTTAGACGAGTGGCCGTGGGTACCATGAATAGTGTCTGCCTGTCCGTGATGCTTTTAGGAGATCTAGATAATTTTAATTTTCTGTGTACGTATAATCATTCGATTTTTTAACCTATAAATCACTTTATACGTTACACATAAAGTTATAGGGTACATCTGTGTCTCGAAACGTTTCTTAAGCTAACCACTCCAAACGATTTCTTATGTTTACTCTCGAAAGCGATAAACACAATTAAGAAAAGAAAAACTCAGTTCCGAACACTACACAATTGCCGACACTGTTTCTTTTCATTTATTGTTAGTTCTAATTCTTATTAGTGTACAGATCGCGAGTATTTATATTTACGTATAAATTGATAATGAATTATCATTACGCACAGTAATTGTTCGACCGAAATATGCGCATGATGACGCACTAAATAACCTTTTTGTCATCAGAGTTGCACCCGGAATCGAGGTCCTCAATTCGAACGCTAGTATTCAACCCCGCGAACTTCCTGAATAATTTTTGTTTCATCCGACGCAACGTAACGAAGATAATCATACTGAGGTGATAGACATTACCGTAACAGCTTCCTTTCGATCGAGATAAAACGGAATCAAGGAGAATTTATTTCCGTTCGAATTTTAAAATAACGCTTTAATGTGTTTTACATGGTTTTCTGTTAGTTTAAAGCTGTGAAGGTCGCTTTCACTTTTTCCTTTGAAAAAAAATTCACAAAGTCAAAAGGGGTGGGCCTGGAGAAGGAAAAAAAAAAAAAAAAAAAAAGGAAAAAAAAAAAAAAAAGAATGAACTTGAAAGATAGAGGAATCGAAAGTGGGACAACTTGTGGAGAAAGTTTAGAGGTCAAGAGAATTATAAAGAAGAAGAAATTGCTGTAAAAATGATGGCTACCGGAAAAAATTTATGATATCTGATAGAAGAGTGAAGTTTTGAGGAAAACGTTTGTTTTTTGTGTCGTTCCTCATGAATGGTCAAGCCTCCCTAGTCTAGACGGTCAAGCTGCTTGATAAAATTCTCCCAACAAATATCCGAACGGACTTCCAGCACCCTTCAAACAACCTTCAATACCGTCAATCTTTTTATCTAAACTCATTCTCTTCAATCGTAGTGAAGAAGTAAACGTGAATAGAAGTCAAAATGGCTTCACGCTTCGGTCTATGATCCGGCCGTTATTAATTGCCTTGACACTTGTTGCTGTCATTTTATTGTACAGCCCCCAAAGTGCACAATATTTAGCGTGCGTGTATGGGTCGCTTTATCAATCATCGTTAACGCTTGGCTCAAGTGTCAAACCACTCCGCGTCGGTCCACTCGAGTCGAGAGAAAATAACGCTAGTGTACGACGACCTATGCCTATAGCAAGACTCAGGCGAGGTGGGAAATTGAATAGTGAGAGCTTGACGTTGTCATGTTTTCTTTAGAAGTGTGCCGACTTAAAAGTTCTCATTTTCAATCACCAAGATCGTGGTATAGTGAATTCAACGCCCCTATACCGTACACTGCTCCTGCCGTACACTTATACATAGAAGTGATGTGCTCTAATGTAAGACCCGCTCCAAAGCCTTGTTCCTACTGGGCGAGTAGGTGGGTAGATTAGTAGCTAAACAAGTGCGAACACCAATTAGTCAAGTCCGCAGCAGTGCGAACGGTTTTTAGTTAGTCACGAGGAAAATTCTGCTGAGGTAGTGCTGTTAGGCATTGTGCACAATACCTGCTCAACCTCAGTTAATGTATGTTGTGCGCAATGTGCATATAGGCTCAGTGAGAAATGATTCTCCTTTCACTTCTATTTTCCACATTGCCTGGTTTCATCAGGCATTGTGAACAACGCCTAGACATTTCCCACAAATCGCAATTCCTGGATTTCTCACTTTGCCGGTATTCATACGTAGAATTTCAGTGAAGTAGCTAATGAAACCTCACTGTGGAGTGTGCACTGCAAAGAGGAACACTCGTGGTCTCCTCACAGCGTCAAAGGCGAACCTAGATTTCCTTACCTACAGCTTTTTTTTCTTCTTCGATGGTGGTTTTACTTTCCTGGTCACCCATAGACCTCGAATTTGTGCTTGTCAAGAATAATTGGGTAGGTTCTTCGAAGCTTTTTCCTTTCCACGCTAGTGTGACTAATTCTATCCTTTAGCATAGTAAAAAAAAAATCCAAAAATTCAAGTCGTTCATTCTTGAAGAGTAGGTTGAAAAAAATGCTGTTTTGCGGGGGCATTCGACCTTGAATAACGTAGGTATAGGCGTAAGATTTTTGATCCTTCGTTATAGTATAGATAGAAAGTAAAAGTTGCCGGTATGTCCTTAACAAGAATGATTCTGGTCAGACTACAGAGGAATTAGCGACAGCTTTTTTTGAAAACTTTAAAGAAGCCAGCGTTTCTATACAAATTAAAATTTTATTTTTATTTGCCCGCCGAAAACCTGTAATAGAATAGGAACCACTATAGTGTACGCACTTTCTACTCGGGCTCCTCGAGCAAGTTCGCTATTGGTTTAGTAGGGGGCCAGTTGTCCAACTTTCAAAACATGCGTTGACGACGATGAAGAGCTTCGAGAGGAAAAAAAGAAAAAGTTGAAGCAGTTTTATCAGACGAGATGGGTGCAGCGCCATGAATCCGTTGGAACTTATTTGGATTTGCAGCCTGCAGTCATCGAGGAAGTCATTTCGAGTACCTGGAAAGATACAACATATTCTGCGGCATTTCAATTGCTCTCGGCTATTAAATCGCTTAGCTTCCAACTATCGCTTCAAGTAATTCGATCGGTTCATTCGCTGGCGCTACCTTAAAGTCGGGCTCTCCAAACTGAGAACCAAGATTTGCGACAAGCTGTAGAATTGGCAGACAACGTAAAAGACGAATTGCTACACCGGAGAGAGAATGCAGAGGAACAATTCGGAAAATTTTTTCAAGCGACAGTTACATTTTGTGAAGGTAATGATATAAATATTTCCCAACCGAGAGTTGCAAAACACCAAACTCAACGTTGCAACATATCTTCTGAAACAATTGAAGATTATTACCGAAAATCAATATACATGCCTTATCTGGATTTGTTCATTACACATTTGGAGGAGAGATTTCTTAAGCATCGTGAAATTTTGTCCAACTTCTTTTGTCTCTTTCTCGATGAAACACCAGCATTCGACGAAGTATCGATCAAAAGATTGTTCGGGATATACTCTTCTATTTTATCGGATAAGTCATCGGGAGTTTGGGTCAGTGAAGTTACAATGTGGAGACGACGAATAGCAGGGGAAAAAAATCACGCATTTTCTCGAAGCTCTTGAAATGTGTAATAATGACATTTCATTAACTTGTAATGATTATTCCAGTGAAAAAGTAGAAATTGAGCCTCTGGAGCCCCAAAATATAGACTTATATGTTATTTATCACCTCCTCGATCACGGATCACCACGGATACCCTAGAGAGGTATAGTGGCAGCTACACCTTGGATGTACTGTCTGCGCTACTGACCTCAGCTGATCTTGAAGCAGTCAATTATCGTACCAATGCGCAAAAGACAATTCAATCTCTTTTTGACCTGATTGTTTCGAGTCTTCGTGATAGCTGCACTGGTGTGGAAAATCATCTGATTTCGTTCAATTTTTCGAAATTCGTCCGTTCCATCGTTTCACGAGTGCTACACTTTTGAAGAAAATCGTCTGGTTTCATTCAATTTTTCAAAATAAGTCAATGAGATCACAATGGTTTTCTACACTAGTGCAGCACTAGCAAACCAATGAAACGGGCCTAATCTAATGTCTATTAAGCCGCCTTTACATGCAAGCTTTAAAAAGCTGAGCTGTGGGCTTCAACCAATCAGAGTGCTCCGCGCTGTGTACTCGGAGTGCTCTGATTGGTTGAAGCCCACAGCTCAGCTTTTTAAAGCTTGTATGTAAAGGCGCCTTTAGAATTACAGAAGAGAGGGGCTGGACTCATACGTTTATGAGTTTTCAGTCATTGCTAAATCCACAGAAGAAACTGCCTCGCACTTTTTTTTAACCCATTTTCAAATGAAACAATTCCGGTCTAAATTAGTATAGGTAGGTATACATATTTCGAATTTCGGGCTTGTCCCTGTGGATGATAGCAAGCTGAGAGAGTAAGAAGAAGGAAAACAAGAAAAAAAATATGACGAAGAAGAAGTATAGGCTTGTGAGAAAAAGTTCTGACCCAAAAAAGCAATAAGTAAATAATAGGATTAACTTTGACAAGGGTGTTCTCCCAGGTAGTGCGCGCTAAGGACACGATTTTTTCATTGCACGCTAAGAGCACGCGCGCTAACAGCACATAATCGCAGATCCCATCAGATGATATAATGATGGAATATAAGCAGTGCACCTCCATCCCCTCGCGCGTCATAAAAGCGCTATTCCGAACATATAAATGAAAAGGTCATTATGACCCTCTTTATAAACGTTTTCAACTCATCTGTATTGACGTGAAACGTCTTTAAAATGGCTATGAGGTGTAACTACAAGCGCTGAAGTGAAACGCTCAAATATCTCAGCACTGAAATGTGTTAGCCATTTGAAATTTTGCATGCTTGTGTGTCGATTACTTCTTCGAGGGCCGCGTCAACGCAGATACCTAGCCGCTTGCCGGGTGCACTGCTTCGTTCGTGCACTGATTCGTTTTAATCTTTGTCTTGGTATCTAGCTTACAAGAGACGCGGAATCAAGATTACTTTTGCCGCAAGTGTGCACCGGGCCTAAACGTGTGATCCAAATACGGGGTTTGGGCGTAGATCATTATTGTATGAAAGATAAAATGATTTTACCATGATTGACAGCATGATTTATGATAAAGGAGTTAGAGGGGGGACCGGGAAAAATGGCTATGTAAAAGCCCTAATTCCGATTGCATTAAAAAAAAGTTTTCAAAATATAGTTCCATATAGAAGTGAAGACAAAATAGAAGTGCTGTCAACAAGTGTGTGATAGATAAATAGCAATAAAAAAATTAAATTAGTTTTAGATGTCTGAAAAAAAAATAGTGAAAATAATGTTGCGTTTACGCAACTTTGGGGCCAAATGGGTTAAAAAATTGACCTTATCATATCTCACATCTTATGATCCGTGTAGAAGAGCCCTTCAAGGTGCGTTTACACTGAAGTGTCGCGCTACACTTATTGCTTGAAATTTAGTGTCAGACACAAATTTCCTTGGAGTAAACACAAACTTTCAGAAATTTTTATCAGAATTTGTATAGTCATTATACATGTGTCTGACGCTTTACATTTATGTAGCTACATAAATGTAGCGACACTTCAGTGTAAACGCACCTTTACGGAAGAAGTTTTTTCTCCTCCAACACCCGCCTGCGACCAGAAGAGTCTCCAGTTTTAATGGAGACTTCGCTTTAAAATAGTTCCTACCACTTCACCCTGCATCTAATAATAAAACAGCGTATACGCTGTTGCTTTGATGTGAACTTGTGGGAAGGGGGATGATTTAAGCGGAGGTAAAATTACTTTGCCCTAACTTCTTACGCTCACGGCTCACGGTTATCCTGTAATCCATGCGTAAACTTAAAGTTTAATCGACGAGAGGAGGAGAGGTGAACCGAAGTTCACATGGGATGATGAGGACGAAATCGCATTTTAAGGCCCAGTTCACAAGCTCTATGTGTGCGTTCTACGGACCTTGCTAAGTTGCTACTTGTAGGGATTTATTTTATTTTATTCTTGAAGATTCTGAAACGAATTGTGTAAACCCTTGAACAGAACTAAAAAGTGAGTTCACATTTCAGAAGATCTGCTCATTAATTAGCGGATGTAAAGCGAAGAAAAATGAAATTCATTTTTTTTAAACCACCTTAATTCACCAGTTGTAAAGGTGCGTTTACACTGAAGTGTCGCGCTACACTTATTGCTTGAAATTTAGTGTCAGGCACTAACCTTGGTGTAAACACAAACTTCCAGAAATTTTTATCAGAATTGTACAGCCAATATACATGTGTCTGAAGGTGCGAAGGGGGCCTTGACGAAATCTCACTGAACGCTTAAATACTGATAATTACTCTATTCTATACTGTTGGTTTTTTTTTTCATCATTTCTTTCGACGCTCGTGGCATCAAAGAAACAACGTGGATTTGGCGCCATGAAGCAGGTCAATATTAAAACCGGGACATTTAGGTGTATTTATTCTGAAAACGGGACTGTCCCAGCCAAAACGGGACGGTAGGTCAGCTTAGTAAACGCACCTTAATACTGTAGGGTCGGTTCGGAGAGGTTCGGTAGGTTTTTTTTTTTCGATTCTGGATCTCTGAAAACACAAACATGTTAGGTATAGGTAATTTTTTTGTTTTTTTTTTAGTACCTAAGCACTATTCATCTCCACCCTACGGGAACTTTAAAATAAAAATTAATTGTACCACGCATCACGCATTAGTCCTGGTGTGAGCTTAAAGAAATTAGTAATTATAAAATATACAGAGGTAGCCAACATTGGGGGGGGGGGATGTCCCCAACATGTGCTGTTGTTATCATCAAAAAGAGTGGCATAGGGATTTCCCCCCAGTCTTAAAAATTAATTTAAAATCAAAATATGAAAGGGAAAAATGTTTCAGACTCTATCACAAGGTTTAAGCGGTTGTTCTTCCGATTGCCAAATCATTCAAGAAATGTTTTGGACGAGACCGCCACTCTTTTTTGTACGAATGCGAACCGTCAGTTATTACTTTCCATAGAATTTCATTGGTTCGACGATTGATCCAATGTTTTTGAATTTATCAATTCCAGGTTCGAGGAAATGATAATGTTCTTGCGCTTTAAGTCAACATGCCTCTTTTGCCCTGATCCTGAGTTAAAATCTTCCCCGTCGTAGTGTGGAATCCGTACCGTAGTTCGGCGACTTGAGCTTGAAGTCGTTCTATTTTACGTTCAGAGCGCAGTAGCTGTGGTCGCTTATTTTAATATTCCTTATACGTCAGAGAATCTGTCGTAGGCAACAGTCATGTTTAGACACAAAATGGATTGAGTGAATAAAATTATTACTAAATAATAGTTTGCCCTACCATTTCTGAAGTACTGATCACTTTGCCACCCAGGACGAAAATATCTTCCCTGTAAGTGTCAGAATGCAGTACCTGACGTAAGGCACTGTAAAACACGAGTACTGCAACACGCAAATCGGCGCCATACTTGGTCCCTCATGTGATTATAATTACCACCTGATCTCATTGACAAGTAGGATATTTTTATTTATTTCGACCGCGTTTGTTTGCTGTTACGATGACAATTTTTTCATTCATGATATTGAGTTTACCCTAACAACTGAGGGACCAAATATGGCGCTGAAATCCGTGTTGCAGAACCTGTGTTTTAAAGGTTCTCTACCTGACGACATGACAGCATGTTAGAAACGTTCTCACACAGCAGTTCCAACAGGCAAGACAACGTAGTAGTCATAGAGAAGTGACACGAACATGAACAATCACATGAATTCAAATCTGATAATGAAAAACCGGAAAATTCCCCATACCACTCTTACTGATTAGAAAAATTGTCATGTTTGGACCCTTTTTTCAAGCTGTGTTTGTCAAATACACGATAGTGTGGATGGGATGCTCGGTATTCGCCGAGTCCCGAATGTTCGGTATTCGAGTATTTCGATTATAAAACTGCTTCCACACATTGTGGTACTTGGCAATTAACGAGCAAAATGTTTCCCAAATATGCGATAGTGTGGATGGGTGCTCGCTATTCTCCAAATCACGAATATTCGGTATTCGGGTGCTCCGATTAGTACGGGAAATACGAATATTCGCCAAGTGTAGCGGTCGTCATTCACTCATTCTTGCAACGGGGATAGCTCAATTAAACGTCGAGGACCAACGAACGGCTCAACGATTTTCTAACCCGGCTGACTTGGTATGTCGAGTCGGCTAGAGAGCCAGACGCGAGGACCTTAGTGCAGTAGCACCTCTGCCCCCTGGGAAGCGGTGTACCAGCTACATTATCGGCTCAGTATCCGGGATAATGCGACCAAGAAGACCGAGTTGCTCTGGTAGCTGAAAGTATGAGGTCGAAAGGAGATATCGGACCGACGTGAATACCCTCTTGAAAGGTTGTTGCTGTGAGCCCAATGGGCGTAAGAGTGAAAATCCAGTTTTTAACCATATTCCCTACGTCTAATTAGCCGGTGGATGCTGTTTTCAACTCTTCACATTGCATAGCACTCTCTCTCTAGTGATGGGCATTCGATACCATACTGGCATCATTCGATTATTCTCTAGTCTATAGATACATTTTTCCCTACGAGTAAATTGTAGAAGGCATGCATCATCTGATTTTCGGTGAGATCCTTTATTAACCATGCCAAGCGTAGGGATAAAAATGATGCCGAGTGTCAAGTCCACTACGCGTGGATTCTGCTGTAAACGAAATTGTACTGCCAAAGGGAATTTTTGCCAGTCCGCTGTGAGCAATCCAGGTTTTTATATCGTTGGTGGCAGATTCCACTCATGGATCCAACAGAACAGTACGAGTTTATTCCAACACCGTTAAAATTGGCTATAGAATCTGTTTGTAATCATGTTAAGGAGATCCTACCACACTTGGAGCATCCCTTCTGTTCGAAGACAACGTGTAATTCACTCTAGATCCGCTCTTCCTCCTCCTCGTAATGGCTGGGTCTTAGGTCCGTATTCATAGTCGTCACTTGAGTTGATTTTTTACTTATTTCGATTCAAAACAGATGACTCACTTATTAGAACGACCGATTTGAAGCCACTTAAGCAAATACTCAGCTTGAGTGACGTCTATGAATACGGCCCTTAATGCACAAGGGTGTCTGAGTGGTTCTCATTCAAATAACTACGTGCTTTAAGCTCAGCGCGAATGAAACAGTTTTTCTTCCAAACCTTCAAGGACCGATCCTAATCATTTCACTTTTGCACTTGAACCAAAATGAAGTCAGAAACATTATATGTATAACGAGGCGGAATGTAAATGCGAGCGGGAAAATGAAGAAAATATGTCAGCCAAAGTTTCTTCCCCCGATCAACCTTAACCCCAATTCGCTCCTCCTGAGGGAAATCCATGTTCATGCTTTATTACGTAATAGAGATAGAGACAAGATTTCATATTTGTCCAAAATGAATCAAATACTAACTATCTGTTACTTTTCTGACAAGTAAATAGGTGCATGTGTATGCAGGTACTTATAATTCTGTCATTAAGAGTAAACTTACATGAAGTACTTGGATGCTAGCTAAGGCTGCATTAGCCATTATCCCGATATAATCATGCATCGCGGTAGAGTCGGTGACCTCGAAAATTGCTATTTTGAGGGTTTTTTTATTTTTCGTGTTATTTTTCTTTTCTCTTTCAACTGGCCGGCGCGCGTGCAGTATTAAACTACAGTCGAACCGAATTTGTTACGAATCACATTCATCATTTTATTGCGAAATTCGGTCGAAATGCGCGCTCATTCTCATTCGATGCCTTTTGGAGTAATTATATTTCGAAAATTATAGCGTTTTCCATTTGCATAAAACTTTGCTCTGGAACACTTAATTTCCACTCGTCTTCTCCATTAACATAATATAATATGTTTTAATTCAGAGCGGACGGATAAATTGCTCCGTCGCAGAGTTTTGTGTAAGTGGAAAACGCTATTAGAGGATCCCATTCTGAGTCTGCCATGGCATTGAAACTCGGAACCCTGTAAGACATTTGCAATGACAAACTTTGGGGAAAAGCCGACCCCTGTATTGGTCCAATTGTTGCCTGGTGAAATGGAAAATAACGTTTCTCGTAAAGCTGTCCTTGAGGGTTCACTGTGCGCCTTGAGGTTTGAGTTTACGAGTGCCTCGTCGATTGCGTCTGGTTTACCAGGCTTCCGAATGTCTCACTGTTTTTGGTTCTTAGGATGGTAAGGGCTGTATTCAGAGACCTTCCTAAGGCCCCTTTTACACGAGTACCTAAGTTTTTTGTTCAAAAATTATGTTCAATCTGATCACAAACAGACAATTTGAGGCAGGGAACATCTGTGATTTTTTTTCAAAATGGCTACTTTGATCAAAAAACGATAGGATACCTATCCTTCCCCAGCTTCTCAAAAGAGAATGGGACCCGTCTCCTGAGTTTGCTGGAATGGATAAATAGGTTTGAGGAGCAGTACTATCGGCCCTCCCGAGTCCGGGCCCCAAGCGCCCAAGCGGGTATGGTGTATGGGCCAGAAGGCTTTTTTAGCACTCTCGGAGTCGGGAGACCATCCGAGCCCTCAAAAAAATGGGGGGGGGGGGATTTCGAAAATAGCAAGCTCCCGAGTTTTTTTAATGCCGCATACGGATAGGCGGGTCAGCATTAAAACTTGTAGACGAAGTTTTATCGAACTATACAGCCGTGGTGTTTTTTCACGAATGCATTTCGGGCCCATAGTTCTACGGCTGTATAGTTCAATAAAGTTTAGTCTACAAGTTGAAAAAACAACACACAAGAATTATGAATTTTCTGAGATTCAGCATTAAAAGTTCTTGTTGAGGAAGTGTGGAAATGAAGGGTATTTTGATGTTGCGGCTACGCCTCGCCCGTCTGTTATTACATTCAATTTATGACAAAAATGCACATTGCCTCTTCTTCGCGTTCTTAAAAAGTATTACATACATCACAGTAGGTATATTATTTCTGTCCTGAAATGAAATCTACTCAATTCTCCCAACAGTGGCTCAGGATTAATTCCCGTGATTCAGCCGTCCCCTTTTATAATGACAGCTGCGTTTTTTTTTTTTTTTTTTTTTTTTTTTTTTTTTTCCCAATTTGATTAGTATAACGTGACTTGAAAGAGAGGAGACCCCTGGGAACCAACGTCAGTTTACACTGCTTTTCATTTATAATACCTTCCCTCAGAAACGGCACGAGGCATTTGGCCAAGACAGCGTCCGGCGAGAGGTACTGTTGTCACCCAAAAGTAGCTAGTTAGAGTAGTGAAGGGAGTGGCAGGGGAAGAGCGAGATAGAGCCAGGGAAAATAAAAGAGAAAAAATCATTTATTTTTTAAATACATTTTTTTTTGTCAACAGGTACTGGTACTTTTGGAAGGGTGTGCCTCTGCCAGGAGAAAGACAGCGGCGAGTACTTGGCCGTGAAAATATTGGCAATAAGCGACGTGATCAGATTAAAACAAGTTGAGCATGTCCGTAATGAAAAAGACATACTGTCGGACATTAAACACCCATTCATCGTCAACCTGTAAGTTTTTTTTGTTTTGTTTTCATTTTGTTGTTTTTTTGTTTTCTTCCTCTTGAATATGTTTTTCTCTGGGACTCTTTAACGGCGGGGATTAAGTTTGCGGGAGGATGGTAGCGCTGGCTGATGTTTGAATCGGCAATGTATTTTTAAAATTCAATCACTCATTCACGTCTTTTTTCCTTCTTTTTAAAAAACTCAAACTCAACTTCGCGCGAGACACTGACTTCGGGTTGGTTCTAATTTTAAACAAATGCGAGTATAATTTTCTTATTTTTGTGCCAACGTGACATGATAAATAACTTTCTAAAGTTACATAATTTAATCACTTCGGTGGCACTGTGTACTACACTATTTTGTTTATTTCCTCTTTCAAAGCTTCCAAAATCGAAAAGCCTCCCCCCCCCCCATGTTTCTTCTCTACTGACACATAAATATTAAAGTTTTACATTATTTTGGTTTCCCTTGAAAGGTGGTGGCATTTTCATGACTCGTGCTACTTGTACATGGTGTTCGATTACGTGTGTGGCGGCGAGCTCTTCAGTTACCTCAGAAACGCCGGAAGATTCCCCTGCTCGACTGGTAAGCCTACCAAGAAAATTGACGTAAATTAAAATGTATCGCACATTTCTTAGTCTTATTTCAAGTAAAAGAGTTATTGTTGGTTTCAAGAACAAGATTGAGTTGTGACAGCTGTCACACTGCTGTATGTGGCTGTCTTTCCTAGAATCGAGGTGAGACGGATCGAATAACCAAACAATAACAAATCTATTTTATGGGAATATAGTGTTAGCCTCAAAATAAATAGCAGACTAGTATTCCTTAATTCACAGTACAATTCCTCCCGTCTGATGAATAGGCTAAGTCCCCGTCCTACGTGAACGGGAATCGCACCATGCCAGCGTTTAGCGTCTTCAGCGGAAAACGCCCGTAGTATTGTATCTGTGCGTTTTCGATGGTGGCTGTGAGAATTTTCGTTAAAACATTTTAAAACTTTTGAAACATTTTAAATTTATTTATTAATGTTTATAAATACGTCTTGGTGTCCATCCGTGTCGTTCTTACATAGGAGTGAGAGTTTTTCAGGATGAATGGTGATGTTTTGTCCTTTTTTCACTTTTTGAGACTGGGCATTAAACAGATTAACCAGTAAAAGCCCACATACTTTGTAATAACGCGTTTAAGGAAGGTTCACCTATAGGTGAATAGGCTATGCCTTAATTGATGAAATGATGACTTACTCCATGTTTTTTCACACGTTAGGAGCAACATCTCATAGAAAAATGAACCGATTTGAATTCTTCAAAAATCATTCGAAAGTTCGCGCAACACCGACATGTTTTACTGAAATTAGCAAAATATTTTCACTTTGATCACTTGGCCAGAAACGGGCACTGACGTACACAGAAAATTTCGAAAACGTCTCTTTCTTTATTTTTTCTACAATAGTTAAATCATGATAACATCATTCAACTGATAGGAGAGAGATAAGCGCCATTTTTCTAAACTTCATTATTTAACTCATATGAGTTGAGTAATGACATTTTTTAACCCATATGATATGAAAGAGAGGAGAAGTGGGACGATGACTACAACGCAATCTGTCCAATTTTACTCAATAAACATACAATAATACTATTTTAGGAACACAATGACTATTGTAGAAAAAAGTTAATATCAAACAGGAGAGAAAAGCCTTTTCCAACTCTCGCGCTGGTTGCCCCTTCACTTCGCTCGTGTAAAAGCGATTGAGTGTGGAAAAGTACAGCATTTCACTTTGTAATAATAGTATATTACGATACGAGGTCGTAATGAAGGCTATTTCGGGTGAGGGTGGAAGTTGCCGGCACGAGACGCATAAGTTCAAGTTGAGTGCCGGCAACCGCCCGAACCTGAAATGCTCATTACGACCGATATCGTACGCTATTTTTTCTACAGTCGTTAATTTTTGTCCTACCACCAAACCTCAAACGGGAAGTGGGAAGGTGTGTATTTTTCGTGAAAATATTTTCGCTTCATTCATATTTTCAAACAAGTGAATTTAAGACATGTGATCCTACTAGAAAAATACATTCATAAAGCTTAAAGAACTGTGTGACACAGGCTACAATTATTACTGTTCTAGTGTACTGGAGTAAGAACATTGCCAGCGGCTTTGCCTGGGCTTCAGATTGGAAGCCGATGGATGGAAAAAGTGGGGGAAGAACCGTGAGAAATGAACCCATTTCACCCACTTTTAGATCACTGAAGATGCTCTAGTAAAGAGTGAAACCGGTTTGATGTACCTGCATAATACAAATTGTGGTGAAGACGACATCTGTTGCGATTTATTTAATGAACCCATTGCTCACGCTTGGGTTTCATATCGCACGCCCAGGAGCAATAACCCTCGTTGCATCTTCCACGGAAGGTTGCAAAGTAGGTTATTTCGAACGAGTATGAAAAATAACTATGAATGCCCCTATTACTAAAATGATGTTGATCGACATTTTTTGAAGTAAAATTGTGCGATATTTTCAAAAACGTCGGCAGTTTTGGAACAAAAAGAGGTTTAGTCGTTGTAAGAACTTTTTGGGGGAAAACAGCGAGTGGCTAACTTAAAAATACACACATGTGCCTGTAACTTCAAGGGAAATCATTTGCGGCCTTATTGTCAATAGTGTGATTTTGGTCGCGTCGATACTACGTCCAAGGTGTAGCAGCCGCTGCACCTCTCTGGGGGTGGCCCGGGATCGAGGAGGAGAGACGTAAATAACATGGAAGTAAAATGGAGGAAGAAAGGGCAGTTAAAACAAAAGAAAGAAGGGAGAATCGGTTTTCAGCCTTAACTCAGTTCGGAACTATCAATTTAAGCACGAGCACAAGGCAAAGTAAAGCCAGAGTTTCGGTTAAATACCGCGCAAAAACCAACAGAATCTGGCACATTTTACCGCAAAGCCAAAAATCAGTCTGGACACTGAATTTGTTCACTTCTTGATCAGAAATGGCGACTTATCGAACAGGAATCTGAAAATGTCGCCTCAGAATCTTTGCTTTTGGCCCCTTGAGCAGTATCCAAACCCAGCAACTAAACAAATTTTAGCTGAGGACCAGAGCGTTTATTAGGCACACTCTATTCACGAATTTAAAAAGTATTTTTTTTACTTGTTTTTGTTAATACAATGGACTGTTTTTGTCTTGTTTATTATTGTTATTATTATTTTCTCTCGCGACGTTTCGTTGAAACGATTTCCAACGTTTTCTGCCGGAGTGTTTTTTCATTATTCCTTTTCTTCTTTCTTTTTTTTTTATAATTTTAAATTTTAAGAAAAACACGCCAGAAGATGTTGGAACGAAACGACGCGAATGTAAATAAAAAAAATACAGAAAAACGGTTCATATTTTTAAAAAATCTAAAAAGTTACAATTTTCCTCAATTTTGGCCGTGAATTGCTATTTTTCTCAATTTTAGCCCTGAATTAGCGTGTTTTTTACCCCAATTTTAGCCGCAGGCTCGACCCACAAACAGCACATTAGCGTCTTTTAGTATAATGTATTGTGATTTTTACCGCAAAACGGCCTCTACACACTACAAATCTTTCTGTGATTTTTTCACAGTCTTGGTGGAAGTTGCATCAAGAAACCACGAATGAGCGCTTTTTAGCAGTTTTAGCCGTGATAATTAGAGATTTTTCCAAAATTTTCGCCGCGTTCTTCATCTAAAAACAGCGCATTAGTGTGCCTTCTCAATTTCATCCGCTGAAGAACTTAAAAACTGCGGAACAAGCGTATTTTCTCTATTTTAGCCGCAAAGAAAAGTCACTAATTATAGCAACTAAATTTGCGTAAAAGAATAATTCGTGGCAAAAATTGACAAAAATCTCTGATTCAGCTGCTAAAATTAATAAAATAATTCACTACCAAAAATACTTATACAAAATAGCTCGATTCTGAGCTTTTGGGTCATTTCTGTACTAAGACATAACCAATTTCGTGGTGTTGGCACGCCCAATTGATGTTTTAAGTTTGTGTGAAGGACCCCACGATTCTTCCATGTTCCCGGCGTCGTTCGCTCATACCATGCATTTCACACGAAACAATTCCGTTACGGGTGATTAATCATCAAAATTAATTAATTTACCCCGGCCTGCCCTGAAATTCTGTTCTCATAAATGTCAAAGTTCCAAAATTTGGTGGACAGAGCTCTGCTTCTCTCAATATTCATCCCATGTCAACGATTGCTGCAATAATAACACACACACAAAATATGAACACACATAAATTCTAACGACGTGACGGATAAATAATTTTGTAACAAAATAGTTCTATTTAACGGTAACTATCAATTTGAAATATTCAACAGGATCAATGAATGAAATAATGGACAAAATTTGATCAGTAAGACACTCGCTAAAACTCAAGATAATCGAAGAGAAACGTGTCTTCGAATTCATCCTCGTTAATTTTTTAAAAAATAATTTAAAAATAACCAAATTGAATTTAGAAAAATTGGCCAACTGTTCATCGATGGGGAATTTTGTTGTGGTCATTTTAAGCTATCATGAGAGGAAATCGGGCTAAAATCCTGGGAGGAGATAGGTTTGAGGCAAAAAATGAGCTGAAACGCATTCTAACCTGTAGCAACTGTGCCGCTCAACAAATCTTATTCAAATTTTAGCAGGGTCTTCTAGGAACCTAGATGACTATTATGAACGATCGATCATCAAACGAGCACGTTTGTTATAATATCTTCCATATCGCTCAACCAATTGTTTTCAAATTTTACGGTGTACATCTAGTGATGAAGACACAATCTTTTGAGCCACCACTAGTCGAGAATAAAGTGGACGACGGACGACAGACGCCACACTGAAAATTGAGATTTAGGCCTTTTCGGTGTCCAGGAACACGAATCTGTTGTGAGCTAAATTTTTTGTTTCTGCCATTACCAAACTGCCTTCCCTACGGGAACATGGAAGTGACAAGTAAAACGCGGCTAAAATTGGAACAAAAGCAATTTTTTTTCAATTCAAAGGGCAAAGACTTTGCCCCCCGTCCCAGCAATAGCAACATCACTTGTTGATGTTACACCTCATTGAAATCATTTCGGCACCACTGGCGCGAAGTGTAGGTTCTGTTTTAGTATTCATTTACACATCAGGCTACGTTAATGTCCTACCATTAAAAAAGCATTCTCCAGAATTGGGATACCTCTACCTATTAGGCTATCTATACACTTGGGGGAAACCCCCAAAGAACGGAACCGTCTCGCGATTCAATAAATACTTTATTCTTTCTCTTGTTGGGGTTCTTCACGGAAATGTTTTTTTTTCTAACCCGAACGCCCGCACGCTGTCTTATCAGTCACGTATTCTTTCTGCTCTCATAAACTCTCGACATTTCTTCCTTCCTGAAAGGAAACTTATCCTTTTTACCATTGAGCCGCACGATAGACTTACACTCGCCATCTAAAGTGCCCCCTCCCCCCTAAATAACTCGCCTATTTTGCCTTGCTCTCATCTATTGGTTTGGCATGACTCTCTTGCTCTGCTCAGTCCATTTAAGCTTTTTTTCTTCTTTTTTCGGAACATTAAGCTTTCTCGAGAGAAAATCCCCCAAGGCCCTTGCCACGGATCTTTACCTTCCAATCTTTTCACCAGTCATGAGTTCAGAAAACATGTTCGTTTTACCTAAATCTGTAACGTTCATTATACTTTATTTGAAAGAGACTTTTGGCGACAATCCAGACGTTGTATAGTGTTTGGTCTGCCAAATTTAAAAAAAATGTTTATACAAACAGGGGTTTAGAGATTATGTATTAGCACTGTATGAAACGCGGTTGTTGCTTTTAATATATATAAATATGATACGTTTTCATTTCGCAGGTATTTTTTACACGGCCGAGATAGTAGTAGCGTTAGAGTATCTTCACTCACAGTCAATCGTATACAGAGACTTGAAACCAGAAAATCTGCTTCTTGACAAAGAGGGTCACCTCAAAATGACTGATTTTGGTTTCGCCAAGAAGTTGAACGATAGGTGTGTGTAAAGCAAATCTAAAAACGAATCCACGCTTACTTTTCTCCTTCTTTCACAGGACGTGGACTCTTTGCGGAACACCCGAGTACCTCGCCCCGGAGATTATACAGTCTAAAGGACACAACAAGGCTGTTGACTGGTGGGCACTCGGTAATAAAACATTTTACTTTGCAATATTCAATGCGATGCAAAACATTTTTCTTTCCCTTCTCATACTCTCTTCATCTCTTTTTATATAGGCGTTCTCATTTATGAAATGCTTGCTGGCTACCCACCTTTCTTCGACAAGAACCCGTTTGGAATTTACGAAAAAATCTTAGCGGGTAAAATAGAATGGTCACACCATTTAGACCCTATCGCCAAGGATCTCATTAAGAAACTTCTAGTTCAAGATCGCACCAAACGTCTGGGGAACATGAAGGTAAAATGTATGACAACAACCCACACTGTGCACGTTAAATTAAAAGGGGGCGAAATAATGAATAATTTATGCGTGGGGTTAATCTGCTTATAATGTTTTCATAATAAATTCTCCGTTCTGTCTTTCCTGATTAATTTATTGGCAACGCTTCTACAGAATGGTGCTGAAGATATCAAGAGGCACAGATGGTTCAAGTCGATCGACTGGAATGATGTCACTCCTAGAAAACTCAAGGTGGACACGAGTCGCTTAACAGAATAATGTTAACGTTAATTATTTATTTTTGAATTAATACTGATGTTTTGATAACTTTTACAGCCCCCCATTGTACCCTGCGTACAGTACGACGGCGACACGCGAAATTTTGACAACTACCCGGAAGCTGACTGGAAAGCGGCGCCTTCCGTAGGCGAAAACGAGGAGTCCTTGTTTGACGACTTTTAACCCTTTTGCTCCTATGCCTGCCATCCTAAATTACCTAACTTCCTTTTTTAAAAAAGAATGTACTTAATAAGGTTTAAACTGTAAATACTTTTATTTATTTGAATGATTAAAATTTAAAGCAACGAATGGATTCACTACTCGGAGGCCAAGTGAATTTTTCATCCAGGAATGGGTAGTTCATTCCAAAGGATGATATAGTATTTTTGTCTTTTCGATGAGTGGCTGTTCATGAAGATGGACAGTTACAAACAAAGTTATTGCGCGAAACCAATTTATCCAACTCGCTTCAAAAATTGTTTACTTTGTTGGTTTCGATTCCTCAGTGCAGCTCCCCCTTGAAATACAGTTACAGAAATACGTCATCTTTGGTCACTTGGTCATCAGTGAAATTATGGTAACGTGTTAACGTGATGAGCCTTCTAATAGGCCCCGGGGGCCTTGGGGTAGGTACTATGCCCTAGGCCTAGTAGGTACTAGGTAAGTAGTAGATAATTTTCTTTGTTCAAGAGAGTGGGAAAAGTGCTACGTGGAATACGTGTTTTCATTAATTACTCAAACAAAACACGTGTTGGTGTAGCTCTAGCAAAGGAAAATACCAGACCTATTGTGCTCTTATCTCGGTCCATCGATATGTGGTTGGTGGGACCAAATATGGTGTATTTCAGTAATCCTGGTGTTTCCTTTTACCATTAAAGTGTAGGAAATAAAGCCAAAATAGAGGCAAAATTCGGCCCAATTTCGAATGTGGCTTTAAAAGTTCATTTTGTTGTATGCTTTGAGGATTCGGAGAGTCCGCAACGATACGAGGTGGCAAACATATTTTTAAGAGCGTTTGTACGAGCGGTTCGTCCCTATAAGAGATTAAAACATTTGCGCGAACGAGTTGTCAAATCCTATGTATTTTTGTGTGTTAAGTCGACAAAAATTGATCCCAAGTGGGATGATTTCTTCTCGAATTATGGCATAATTTCCACGAACAAAATTGCTTTCGGCTTTTAAAAATCCACGCCCTGCATTTAGTGATGAGGTGGTTTCTGAAGTTGTTTTTGGTGCTGAATCAAATGCATGGTAGCTCGATTCTATGAGATCATTTTCGGGTACTTCTTTCCTTTCTTCTTTTAGTGCATTTCATTCTGAAAATGCACTATTGGTCTCGTCGTGATGGTGGCAAACATGGGCCATGTCATGTTTTTTTCATGTTTCAGAACCTCTAGAACACGAATTCAGTGGTCTCCGGAATCATATATATACAGGGTGTTTCTGAAATGGATGTCAATATTTGGGTTGGTGATTCTGCGTCACAAATGCGTCAAAAAAAGTCATATTGACCCTAGTCCGATTCCTAATAGTTTCCGAGATATTCACGAATTTAGTAGTTTTCAAAATGACCTTGTTTTCTTGAAGAAAATCATCCGTACCTTAGCAACCAGATGAGCCACGTCAAATCTGATGACACCGTTGGAAAGGCCAGACTTTTTTCGACGCCGTTCAGTGTTATTTGCTTCAATGTCGCCCACTCCTGCTGATAAAATCAGAGTCAAACTTGAAATTGCTTTTAATGTTACCAATGCTGACTTGGTTTTGAAGTCGATTTTCTCAGCAACAAGTGGTTTCCAAGATGACCTTTTTTCAGAAAAGTTGGCGCATGGTGTCAGCATCATTATGGTATTTTGACATCACCTTCCATCTCGGATATTTTTTCGATTATTCCAAAATGATTGCTGAAAAATCCGTTTTAGTGCTCAAAACTCAAACAGTCTTTCTTCACGAATGACTCGAGAAAAAACGTGATGAATGTTTGCCATCCATTCTTCACTAATTAAAGAGTTCGAAGAAAAAAACATTTTTTATTAAGCGTTCCTCCTACTCTTATGCATAACTCTGCTCTCCTGGTCAACGACTGGTGGACATTTGAAAGGACATTATGATCGCGTCGGATTTCATCACAAGCATCCAAGATTCTCTGCCTCAAAGTTTCTTCGTCAAAAACGGGTGTCGCGTATACAAGGGTTTTTGTATGCCCCCAAGCATAGAAGTCCAGAGGGTTGAGGTCTGGTGATCTTGGTGGCCATGCCACAGGGCCTCCTTTCCCGATCCATCTATTGCCATACGCCTCGTCGAGGTAACCACGAGCTAGTCTATTGTAATGAGGAGGGGCTCCGTCATGCATAAACCACATTCTTGCACGAGTGGCCAGTGGTATGTCCTCCATCAAAACAGCATGGAGAATTTCCTCCAGAAAATCTCTGTAGATTTCACCAGTCAGCCTCGGTGGCAAAAAGTGTGGACCAACGATTGTCGTCCCGAGAATCCCCAGCCACACATTCAAAGAAAATTGTTGCTGGTGCCTGCTTTCAAAGTAAGCGTGAGGGTTGTCCTCCTGCCACCTATGATTGTTGTTGAAATTTACGATTCCGTCACGCCCGAATAAAACGTCCGTAAATAAAACGTTTTTTGTAAAATTTCTCGATTCTCTAATTTTTTGCCGTAGCCAACGGCAAAAAAATACTCGTGGTCAGTAGGTAACAAGGCATGCACGCGTTGCAAATGGTACGGATGAGGGCCCTCGCGACTTAGTACTTTCCAGACCATTGAGTGACTGAGCCCCATCAACTGCCCGATTTCACGCGTGCTCAGAGTCTGGTCTTCCGCGACTACTGCCAGAATTTCCTCCTCAACGTCGGCTGTCAATACTGACCTTTCCCGGCCTCGATCAGCTGATCGTACCGCAAAAGAGCCATTCTCTCCAAACGACGATGAATCGACGAAAAAACTCTTCTATCGGGTTGGCGTCGATGAGGATACATCTCTAGATACATGCGACTAGCAGCTAATGCACTTCCTCCCGCACGTCCATACACGAAGTGCATGTCGCAAAATTCACCGTTTGAAAATGCATCCATTTAAACAATATTCGCTTTGAATATGGATAGTGTTATGCAATGTAGAGAGGTACAACCCTTTCATGTATTGGCTGTCATGTTGCGGAACAATGCTGCATCTGATGCTTATCATGACGTCACCATTCAACGATTAATAAGAACATTTCCTTATAGGCCTAAATTACCACTTGTTCTGTATCACCACATACTGTGTCAGCACAGTTGAGTCCTTCATCATTGGAAAATGTTCACTTTCAAAGGTCTTTTTTAGTCAAGAATGGATGGCAAACATTCATCATGTTTTTTCTCGAGTTATTCGTGAAGAAAGACTGTTTGAGTTATGAGCACTAAAACGGATTTTTCAGCAATCATTTTGGAATTATCGAAAAAATATCCGAGATGGAAGGTGATGTCAAAATACCATAATGATGCTGACACCATGCGCCAACTTTTCTGAAAAAAGGTCATCTTGGAAACCACTTGTTGCTGAGAAAATCGACTTCAAAACCAAGTCAGCATTGGTAACATTAAAAGCAATTTCAAGTTTGACTCTGATTTTATCAGCAGGAGTGGGCGACATTGAAGCAAATAACACTGAACGGCGTCGAAAAAAGTCTGGCCTTTCCAACGGTGTCATCAGATTTGACGTGGCTCATCTGGTTGCTAAGGTACGGATGATTTTCTTCAAGAAAACAAGGTCATTTTGAAAACTACTAAATTCGTGAATATCTCGGAAACTATTAGGCATTGGACTAGGGTCAATATGACTTTTTTTGACGCATTTGTGACGCAGAATCACCAGCCCAAATATTGACATCCATTTCAGAAACACCCTGTATATGTATAAATGTATAGGGTGTACAAAAAGCGACTGGACAGAGAAAAACCAGTGAAGGGGCAACTCATTTCTGATCGAAATGACTATTTGCACTTTTCCGAAATTCCGCTTTGTTTCCGAGATATCCGCCATTTTCTGATTTTTTCAGAAACAGCTTGTTGCACACGCAGTAATTGTTGCAATGGCAAAAATGATGAGCCCATTGGAAAGAGCACAAAATTTTCTATTGAAAGAGCCTATTTTTATCCAGATCAGACGATATCTACTACGTTTCGAATCAGCTTATTAGCGAGGAAACTTAATTCCGGAAGTATTGGTGATATGGTGATGTAGTCAGAAAATTACGTTTCTTTCCTACATGATGAGAAAACTCAATTTTGCTGCCTCCATACGGAGAGGAAAGAAGGACTTTTCCGGGCTAGCCTGACAAAGTCTTTGTCGGGCTAGCCCGGCAAAGTTTTCTCGGGCTAGCCGTGGAAAGTATGCATTTTCTTCAAAACTCCGCTTGGGGCGCTACTTTGTCTTGCGACTTTGTCAGGCTAGCCCGGAAAAGTCCCTCTTTCCCCTCCCTACGAAAGGCAGCAAAATCGAGTTTTCCTATCATTCCGGAAAGAAAATAGTATGTGCACCTTGCCGGGAAAGTGTTTTGCCGGTCCTCGACGATTCGCCCAGCCTCGCCTACGGCTCGGCTGGGCAACTTGTCTCGGCCCGGCAAACACACACTTTCCCGCCTAGGTACACAATATACTATAGTGGAACGCGCTTTGGCACAAAAATCATTAGTCATAAGTCCCCGGTCGGTATTACAATTGAGCCCAATCGGTCGTAGTGGAGGGGGGGGGATAGGGCTTGAAATGGTCAAAAAATCACTACAAATCACCAGTTGAATCTAGAAGCGTCATATTCGGTACGTATACTCCATGATAGACTAGCCTTTGATTCCCATTTTAATTTTTTGAAAAAGTCAAGTAGGAGGGGGTGGTGCCCCCGGGTGGAAGTAAGTGTGTGGTTCTCATGACTTCATTATTTAAAATACCCCTCTTTTAATTAATTGTCCAATCTGTTAAATATGGTTGTTTTTATTTCAACCATTCCTTTGATTTGCAAAAGGGAATAAAATAAAAATACTAATTTCACTTTAATGATTCGTTAATAATTGGCGACTGAGACGAACGATGCCACGCAGAAGACAAAGCACCAGTGCTGACTTGGACTCGCAGGTAGAATCCGACAACAGGTTGCATATTCCAATGGAAAAATATGACCCTTCCAACGAGTCTTGGAGCAATTTCATTTTCCGGCTGGAGAACTACTTTTCACTACTTCACGTCGAATCAGATGCAAAAAAAAAAAAAAACAACTCCTCATACATTACATGGGTATCAAAGTTTTTCAAAACCTTTGTATCAAGCTCCATCCAGACCTTCCAAACGAGCAATCTTACGACCAACTCCTTTCGGTCGTGAAAGATGAAGAAGAACCTAAACGAAATGTGATTGCAGAAGAACACAAATTCTCGAAAAGGACTCAGCAAGAAGGAGAACCGATTAGAGATTTTGTCCAGGAACTACAGTACTTATCGAGAAACTGCGATTTCCGGTGCACTTACTGCTATCGGTCTACTCGTAACTCGCATATTCGACAACAATTCATCTCAGGTTTAAGGAATACCGCTATTCTAGAAAAATTGTTGCAGGCTCATGAAAATCAGGATCTCGAAGGATGCGTTAACTTAGCTCTTTCAATGGAAAATGCAAGGGCCGATGCAAAGGCAATCGAAAACCACAGGGCCCAGGAATCCAGACAAGACATTCATGCAGTAAGCTCATTCAAACCAAATACTAAAACATGTTTCAGATGTGGTTCTGAGAGACATTTAGCAAATCAATGTGGTTACAAGAAAACAATTTGCTCATTTTGTGGGAAGGAAGGCCACCTACAGAAAGTTTGTCTGAAGAAAAAGAAATTCGACCCCAACCCCCAAAATGTTACAACAAATCAAATCTCGAATTTCGATCAAGAATGCTTGCAAGTCAATAATTTGAAATTGCCCGAAGAAATTAAAAAACCAGGTAAAATACTTGTGAATTGTAGTTTGGATGGTGAAGTCGTTACTTTTGAGTTTGACACCGGAGCGGCTGTTTCAACTATGTCAGAATTTACTTTTAGACAATTATTTCCAACAAAGAATCTTACCCCTTCTAACCTACCGTTGTTTACATATGTAGGTATACGGGGGAAAGACTTAAACCATTAGGCTATGCGACTTTTTCGATTCAACGCAACGACCAACGTTCTAATGGCAATTTGTACATATTACCGGGTCATGTTGACTCTATTTTTGGTCGAGAATGGATGAAAAATATTACGATTGAATTACCTAAGATTAAACAACTCCAACATGACACTAATTTGTATTCCGACGCCATTCAAAATTTGTACGATGAATTTCCACGAGTTTTCGACGGGAAACTTGGCCGGATACCAAATATAAAAGGGAAATTACACCTGAAGAGTTCAATATCTCCAAATTTTAAACCACCCCGTCCAGTTCTATACTCCATCAGGGCTAAAGTTGACAAAGAATTAGATGATCTCGAAGAGACATTATCACCAAAGTTTCCTTTACTGAGTGGGGAACACCGCTTGTCCCCATCGTAAAGCCTAATGGGGAAGTAAGACTTTGCGCTGATTACAAAGTAACCCTGAACATGTGCCTAGAAAAAGATTCGTATCCCATCCCAAGAACAGAAGACATATTAGCCACTATGGCAGATGGAAAGCTCTTTACAGTTTTAGACATTCGAAAGGCCTATTTAAATCTTGAAATGGACGACGAAAGTTCTAAAATGCAAACCATTACAACTTTAAAAGGAAATTACCGCGTGAATCGCTTAATGTTTGGTGTTAAGTCCGCCCCTTTTATCTGGCAACGTGTAATTTCTCAAATTTTGCACGGGATTCCTGGGGTCACTGTGTTTTACGATGATATAAAAATTCAAGGGAGGAATTTTGAAGAACACTGGGACCGACTCAAACAAGTACTTCGAGCATTAGACAAGCACGGTCTACGAGTCAACAAAGATAAATGTCAGTTTCTCAAAACTTCCATTAATTATTTGGGACATGTAATATCGTCAGAAGGTATACTTAAATCACAAGAGAAGGTAAAAGCTATAGTAAATGCTCCAAAACCAAAAAATGTTGATGAATTAAGAAGTTGGCTAGGTCTAGTGAATTATTACGGTCGTTTTACTCAAAACCTTGCTTCTGCTGCTGCCCCATTATACAATCTCATGACCAAAAAATCCAAGTTTGAATGGAATACGCACTGTGAGCAATCATTTCAGGAGATTAAGAATAAAATGATATCTCATGAAATGTTATTACCTTACTCTGATTCACTTCCCCTTGTTTTAAGTACCGATGCCAGCACGTAAGGGCTTGGAGCAGTTTTATCCCACCGGATGCCAGATCGTTCTGAACGGCCGATTGCTTCCGCCTCTAGAACTCTGACTTCGGCTGAACACAACTGTAGTCAGATTGAGAAGGAAGCAACTGCTATTTTTTGGGCGCTACATAAATTTTACAATTATTGTTACGGACGAAAATTTGAACTATTAACTGACCACAAGCCTCTAGTATCAATCTTTCACCCTAACAAAGACTTACCTAACCCCACAACGCATCGTCTACTTCGTTATGCGTTATTTCTTCAAGGCTTCGATTTCACAATAAATTACAGAAATTCAAAAGAAAACGCAAATGCCGATGCATTGTCTCGACTGCCATTGAACGGAGAGACGAACAACGATTACCTTGACGAATCCGGTTTTTACCAATTGAAGCAAATTTCCAATCTGCCAGTGACTTTCCACACTATTAAAAATGCTACATCGAACGATCCGGTTCTATCCGTTCTCCTAAATGATTTACAAGAAGGAAGAATGATTCGACAATCAGAATTCAGAGGCTTGGAGAAAGAATTGTCCATTGAACAAGGATGCATACTATACGAGGTCACCGGGTACTCGTACCTTCCAGTCTAAGAAATCAAATTCTTCGTGAAATACACTCTGCACATACGGGCATAAAAAAAATGAAAACAATAGCTCGTAGTTACGTCTGGTGTCCAGGACTAGATTCCGACATTCATAAGATTGCTGAGAACTGCACTGAATGCATAGAAAACCAGAAGAATGTGAATAAGGCTCCGAACCATCCGTGGGAGCCAACAACTAAACCGTGGACACGACTACACATAGACTACGCCGGACCATTCCTGGGAAAACATTTCTTCATCGTTGTCGATTCCTTTAGTATATGGCTGGAAGTTTTTCCAGTTCAAACCCTATCTACTTCAATAACCATCGAAAAACTCAGAGACTTATTTTCCAGGTATGGCATCCCCGAACTAATCGTTACCGATAATGCTAGTTACTTCACATCTCGCGACTTCAAGGACTTCATCACCTCTAACGGAGTAATTCATAAAACTACTCCGGCCTACCATCCGTCATCAAATGGGCAGGTGGTAAGATACGTTCAGACTATGAAACAAGCATTACGGAAAGCAATGAATGATCAAGGATCCCTTATTACGGAGGAATTTCGGAGAGAGTTGGACGGCTTCTGGAAAGGAATGGGTTTAACGTCGCCTTTTCTTCAAAGGACACGTTAAGGACAATGGTCTCAAAGGGGAAAGATCCAGTGCCGGCCATGGACAGATCAGGTGTTTACCGTATTACCTGCGGTGACTGTGGTAAACACTACACCGGACAGAGCGGCAGGAGCCTAAAGGTTCGAGTTGCGGAACATGGCGGCAAGGACAAACACTCGAATTTTTTCCGCCACACGCAAGAAGAAGGGCATCAGGGGGAGCATCTGGTGACGGTCCTTCATCAAGTCGGAAAGGGGTCGGTGATGAATTTTCTCGAAGGCGTAGAGATTAAAAACGCGTTGAGCGATAGGTCTCTGAATGCAAGAGAGGAACTCCCCGTTCCCTCCCCATTAGTTAATATCCTTGCATCCTTTCCTCAAAACGTTGCCAGTCCTAAAAAGACAACGGACACGATTGTGTTTACGTAAGTTCCTATGTTCTAGTCAATATACCTACTCTTTTAGATTATTTATTGCCGTTTTATTGTTAATTGCTCATTTATTTCATTTTGCTATCCCCCCTTACCAGTTTATTATTACTCTTTAGTTTAAGATTGAAAGACTGTACAGGTGATAGGAGTGCTGTTTTTATGTTAACTTTTAGATCACTGAAGATGCTCTAGTAAAGAGTGAAACCGGTTTGATGTACCTGCATAATACAAATTGTGGTGAAGACGACATCTGTTGCGATTTATTGATCAAGGATCGCTTAATTTGAAACTATCTCGATTTCTCATGAAATGCCGGAACACTCCTCACACGACAACTGAGAAAACTCCAGCTGAACTTCTACTTGGAAGGAAATTACGTTGTCTTATGGATCTTCTTCGGCCTCCGCAAATTACGACAACCGTTGGCGCACCTCATTTACCAACAATGCCAAAGGCAGCTAGAAATTTCAGGCCCGGGGAGAGAGTGCTTGTCCGCAACGGGCCCAAACAGCAACCTAGGTGGGAAAAAGGAATCACTCAAAAGAAGGTCGGAAACGTAATTTATGATGTAATGGTGAACGGGAAAATTCACAAGAAGCACCTCGACCATATACGCAAGGACCGAAGTTCCATTAACGAAGGAGGACTGTCATGACTTCATTATTTAAAATACCCCTCTTTTAATTAATTGTCCAATCTGTTAAATATGTTTGTTTTGATTTCAACCATTCCTTTGATTTGCAAAAGGGAATAAAATAAAAATACTAATTTCACTTCAATGATTCGTTAATAGTGGTCTTGTTAGCACGATAACTCTCGAAGAAATTAATTTATCGGAACGATAAATTAATTTCTTTGATTCCCATTAAGTTCAGCTTAAACAAACCCGGCATCAAACAGTACGAGGAAGGGTCAAACATTAACGAAACAAATCATGGTCTCAACATTATTACTTCTGGGACGGCTTAGGGTATCCGCGTACGAAATGAAATGCACTCTTTTTTTTTCTTTCTTTCTTTCTTTCTTTCTTTCTTTCTTTCTTTTATTTTCTTTACTTTAATGTGCCATAATTTGTATAATGATTTTGACAGGACTAACCATGTTCTCTCGTCTTATGTAGTTTTTATGCTGAATAGAATGAGCTGTTGTAGGAATAGCCGGTAACAATACTTTTTAAGTGACGGCTAAATATCTCCGAATAAATTTAGCATTGTGAAATGGATTTGTTTTTATTGTGGGCATAACTCGAAAAGTATTGACTCCAGTGATCGCTTCAAATACATAAGATACTACATAAGAACAGATAACGTGGTTAGTCCTATCTAAAATCTTGATGCACATTTTCATAGCACACCAAAGTAAGGGGGGTTTTTTCGGGTATTTTCTTTCGTAACTCGGAGAATATTGATCACAGAGAAACGAGCCACCATGCAGGGCAGGATCGGGGGGGGGGGGGACTACCGGGGCTACAGCCCTGGGCGGCAAATTTCGAGGGGCGGCAAAATTTTAGAATTATTTTTAGGCGAGGGAGGGGATAAGACAAATCGAGCCAGAAGAGATGAAGAGAAATAGAAAATAAATGTTGTTTTTCTCTGTCTCTATCTTTTCCCCCTCATTACATACTTCGTGCCAGTATACTAAAAGCGCTCCGCCACGCACCGCCGGGAACGCTCACACGAAGCCGCCGCAGACTTATAGCCTTATAGATAGGATCAGCGGTGGACCTCCACCTATATCGGGGCTCGGTGCCCGGAGCGGAAATCTCTATGAGGCCCCTTAACATATTTTTTTGCTACAGTTTCATGCATGCATTACCTACTAATCCTCGTAGTCTAAGCGACCATACTAACAATATCAATAAATTAGCGCTTTTCTCAACTTGAGTTGCGTATTTGTCGGAACTACATATACTAGCGTTTTTTCTCAATTTCTCTATTCCTCAGTGCAGCTCCCCCTTGAAATAAAGGTACGGAAATACGTGATGTTGGATCAGAAACCACGCATTTTCTCAATTTTAGCCACGAATGAGCACTTTTTCTCAATTTTAGCCGGGAATATTAGAGTTTTTCAAAACGTTGAGCCCATAGAACAGCGAAAAATGAGCGTGACTTTTCAATTTCAGACGAAGGCTTTCTCGGAGAAAATAACTGCGCACATGGGCCTCGATAGGCTATTGCCTAGAGGAAGTTAAATTGGGGCAGGACGCCGCTACCCAGTTCAAACATCAACTTGGTTCCCTCGGACTTGCCAAGTTGAGCCGGAGATCGTAGTACGGTCGCAATTTTCATAATTCTGCTGCTGGGTTCAAACCCCAGCCCCATTCGTGTTCATCACGAAAAGCCAAATTGCATCTTTCTGGGGTGGCCGTCAACTCGAGGTTTTTCCGCCAGGTTGAAGAAACATATGGCATTTTCTATTTGCTCTGAAATTCAGCTCTGGAAGCAAGCATTTCCACCAATTTTCATATATCCTTTGATTTCCACCCATCTCATCCTCATCTTCATCCTCATCTTTTCCGTTACCATATGACATAATTCAGAGAAGACGGGTGAAATACTCGGCTCCAGAGCTAGTCGAATTTTGCAGACCTGCCTATAACTTCTGTGTTTATGCATTGATCCCATTCAAATTCGGTACCTACGTGGTGTAAACTCACGAGACAGTACAAACTGCCAAAAATTTGGTTGCGATCCAATAACCCCAGTTGCCGGTGAACCCCTTAACCACCTATACTCACGAGACAGTAAGTGAATCCACCTATTGGCGATTGTAGCTGTCACTAGCGGCGCTAGTGTCGTGTGATAATGAAACCGGCACTCCCTACAAAATTATGTTAAATGATAACAAGTATTGTGTTTTAGTGCATTTCATTCTGAAAATGCACTATTGGTCTCGTGATGGTGGCAAACCTCTAGAACACGTATTCAGTGGTCTCCAGGATTCATATATATATATATTGATTTATTGGTTAATTTATAATAATATGGCCGTTTTCTTGTTAGCACGATAACTCTCGAAGAAATTAATTTAGCGGAACGCGCTTTGGCACAAAAATCAGTAGTCATAAGACCCCGGTCGGTATTGCATTTGGGCCAAATCGGTCGAGGAGGAGGGGGGGAAAATAGGGGTTGAAATGGTCAAAAAATCACTATAAATCACCAGTTGATTCTAGAAGCATCATATTCGGTACGTATACTCCATGTTAGAGTAGCCTTTGATTCCCATTTTAATTTTTTGAAAAAGTCGAAGAGGAGGGGGTGTTGTCCCCGGAGTGGAAGTAAGCGTGTGGTCTTGTTAGCACGATAACTCTCGAAGAAATCAATTTAGCGGAACGCGCTTTGGCACAAAAATCAGTAGTCATAAGAACCCGGTCGGTATTGCATTTGGGCCAAATCGGTCAAGGTGGGGGGGGGGGAAATAGGGGTTAAATGGTCAAAAAATCACTATAAATCACCAGTTGATTCTAGAAGCATTATATTCGGTACGTATACTCCATGTTAGAGTAGCCTTTGATTCCCATTTTAATTTTTTGAAAAAGTCATACATAAAATTACACAGTCGAGCTGAAAAATAAAGGTGTCAGGAGCAACATATTCACTGTTCAGTACATTCATGCCATGCGGGTCTTCAGTATAACAGGGCAATACTGCCTCCCTCCCAAGTAGGCAACAATATTAAGGGAGCATACAATTACTACCCCTCGCTCATTATCCCCTCGCGGTTTACGCGCAAAGTATTTGTAATATTTCATTTTGTATGGTCTCATATTAAACCTTGTAGTCTTGAGACTTGCCCAGAAGAGCCCGAATTTCAATTTTGACTTTCCTCGAATTCTAAATTAACTTTATAAAATTACTAGGAATATTATGAATTTAATTTAAAATCTACAAGGTTTTATGAGATCATAAAAAATGAAATATTTCAAATACTTTGCGCGTAAAACGGTGAGGGGATCAAGGGTGAGGGGTAGTACTAGTATGCCCCCTTAAGAGGAAAACAAATCAGTATAAAATAAAGGAACGAGGTTGAAGAACAACGTGGTACAGAAGAAAATTTCGCTCCGGCAGCTGGCGGTCGGAAAGAGGGCATTTGATTTTGTATATGGATACCCTAAGCCGTCCCAGAAGTAGTAATGTTGAAACCATGACTTGTTTCGTTAATGTTTGACCCTCCATCGTACTGTTTGCTGCCGGGTTTGTTTCAAAATGAAATCATCGTAACATAATGCTTCTGGAATGAATTGGTGATTTCCAGTGATTTTTTTACCGGTTAAGCCATTTTACCCCCCCCCCCCCAACCAAGTCGACCGATTTGGCCCAATGCAATACCAAACAAGGTCGTATGACTACTGATTTTTGTGCCAAAGCGCGTCCCGCTAAATTAATTTCTTCGAGAGTTGTGCTAACAGGACCACACACTTACTTCCACTCCGGGGGCACCACCCCCTCCACCTTGACTTTTTCAAAAAATTAAAATGGGAATCAAAGGCTAGTCTAGTATCGAGTATACGTACCGAATATGATGCTTCTAGAATCAACTGGTGATTTTTAGTGATTTTTTGACCATTTCAAGGCCAACTTTCCCCCCCTCTAACACGATCGATTGGGCCCAAATGCAATACCGACCGGGGTATTATGACTACTGATTTTTGTGCCAAAGCGCGTTCCGCTAAATTAATTTCTTCGAGAGTTATCGTGCTAACAAGAAAACGGCCATAATGCAAATAAAACGATATATATACATATACGGGGTGCGGCAGATAATGTGGACCACCCATTTTTCTCCGCTATTATTGATGATATTGGAATGGTGCTCGGAGTTATGTCCCCTTGATCTTAGGTGAGGATTTCATATTTCATAAAGTTAGGTCAAATTTGGGCCCTACCGGGGCTCAATAAAAATTTTTAGGCTACAGATATGAAATCCTCACCTAAGATCAAGGGGACATAACTCCGAGCACCATTCCAATATCATCAATAATAGCGGAGAAAAATGGGTGGTCCACATTATCTGCCGCACCCTGTATAGGTTTATTTATAATATTATGGCCGTTTTCTTGTTGGCACGATAACTCTCGAAGAAAACAATTTAGGGGAACGCGCTTTGGCACAAAAATCTGTAGTCATAAGACCCCGGTCGGTGTTGCATTTGGGCGAAATCGGTCAAGGTGGGGGGGGGATAGGGGTTAAATGGCCAAAAAATCACTATAATTCACCAGTTGATTCTAGAAGCGTTATATTCGGTACTTATACTCCATGTTATAGTAGCCTTTGATTCCCATTTTAATTTTTTGAAAAAGTCAAGGTGGTGGGGGTGGTCCTTCCGTTGTGGAAGTGTGAAAATAGCGTTGAACTTCACTAGTTCATCTTAGCGCTCTAAAATTCGACTCAATAATTTAATGTGACGAAAGCCCTGGGTTCCATTGAGATTTATCGAAAACTTTGATGGAGGAGGGTGGAAGGGGGGAGGAAATTTCAAAAAAAATCGCTTAAATTCACACGTTTAGGTATTATAAAATACGGCACAAAAATTTAATATAGCAAAGGCCTTGGAAAACTACCAAAACTTTTCGGCATTTTTGAAGAGAGGGTGGTGAAAATAGAGGAAGAAGTTCGGCTTAATGAAACAAATTATGGTATCAATATTATTTTTTCTGGGACGGCTTAGGGTATCCGTATACGGAATGAAATGCACTCTTTCTGACCGCCAGCTGCCGGAGCGAAATTTTTTTTTACTTAGGGCAACCAAATTTGGTCTAAGAATCAATAGCGTGAATATCTCGGACGAGTTCGTGATCCAGATGAATCGGTCCACGGGCACGGTGTGAAAGAGGGGTTTGAATTAGTTGAAAATTCGCTACCGCACGGCTGTTGCTTCAATTGCCCCCGAAATTGACTGGAGTACTGAGAAATGAACGCGCTTTCGTATGAGACCCTAGTGAACCATTTTTTCTCGGAACTCAAAACAAGTAAAAATGGTAAGTATTTAGCTCCAAAAAGTTTAATTCTTTATTTTCAGCCTCCCCACTCCCTCGAATTCACTGCATGGTGACTATTGTGGTGCGGTGAGGGGGGAGTAATCCCTTGAAAAGTCCTAAGACAAGGGTCGTCTAATTTGCAATTAATACATTTTAGTGCATTTCATTCAAAAAATGCGCTATTGGTCTCGCCCTGATGGTCGCACATATGGGTTGTGATACTTTTTTTTCACGTTTCAGAACCCCTAGAACACGAATCCGAGGTCGGTTCGATTTGCTATATATACAGGGTGGAACAGGATAAGTGTGACAAAAAAAATTGGGTGAAAGTAGGCCTCATTTGTGATCGAAAACACCCTTTGTACCATCGAAAATCAAAACCCTACGAGATATGATTTTTCTAACGTTTATTATGACTCAAGTCACTTTTCTTAACTAAATGGGAATAACTCAGTTTCCAGCTGACATTTTGCAACTTTTAATGACAGATTCGGAAACAGCACATTTTTTTCTTTCAGGACTAGCCATTTACGATAAAATTCAACCATTTTCTGGGGGCTCTTGAGCTGCTCAAAGTTTTGCAAATCGAGGATTTCTAATTTTTCAAAAAAGTCAACCCCCGCTTTTCTTTTCGAAATTTGAGCGCACCGACATCCCATGGGTCGGAAAAACTTCCCCAATGTGTCCTTTTTGAAATTACTCATGAACGTATTTTTAGTTAATCAGTGATTTTTCGGCAGAAATGACCATTTCTTAGAAAAAAGAATGGTTTTTCTCTTCAAAATCGCTTGTTTCGACCTACAACATTTGAACGAGCTTTGTGTTTTTTAGCATGGTTGACGTCATTAAAGCATCATCCAAAGTTTTCCCTTGAACGGGGCGGACTGTGTACGCCTGTCAAAGTCCAAAAAATGTCGCTCCCGCAGCTAGCTGTCGGATAGAGTGCATTTCTCTACTGCGAATTTCGAATTCGTATTCGAATCGGAAATTGGTAACAACAAGTAGAGTCATTAAGTGCACTAATTTCGTCGCTAAACACGCCGAAATTCGCAGTAGTGAAATGCACCCTTGCCGACAGCCAGCTGCCGGAGCGACAGTTTTTGATATTTTGGTAGGAGTGCGCATTCCATTCGGTTCGAAGGAAAACTTTGGATAAGGCTTTAATGAGTTTTAGCATGTTTTCAATCACAAAGCTCGTTCAAATTGGGTTGGTCAAAACAAGCGATTTTTAAGAGAAAAATCATTCTTTTTTTCCAAGAAATGGCCTTTCTGCCGAAAACTCGCTGAAGAACTAAAAAAACGTTCATGAGTAATTTCAAAAAGGACAAATTGAAGAAGTTTGTCCGACCCATGGGATGTCGATACGCTTAGATTTAGTGTAGAGAAGTGGAGGCTGAATTTTTTGAAAAATTAGAGATCCACGATTTGCAAAACTTTGAGCATCTCTCAAGCCCACAGAAAATAGTTGAATTTTATCGAAAATGGCTATTCCTGTCAGAAAAAAGTGTGCTCTTTCCAAATCCATCGTCAAAAGTTGCAAATGTCAGCTGTAAACTGATCTATTCGCATTTAGTTAAGAAAAGTGATGCAAGCCTCAAAAAACGTTTAAAAAATCATATCTCGTAGGATTTTGATTTTCGGACTATGGTTTATAGGGTGTTTTCGATCGCAAATGAGGCCTATTTTCACCTAATTTTTTTTTGTCACACTTATCCTGTTCCACCCTGTATATATATGGCCCCTCGCTTGTTAGCACGATCACGGTCGCAATTTTTGACTTAGGGCAACCAAATTTGGTCTAAAAATCAATAGCGTGAATATCTCGGACGAGTTCGTGATCCAGATGAATCGGTCCACGGGAACGGTGTGAAAGAGGGGTTTGAATTAGTTGAAAATTCGCTACCGCACGGCTGTTGCTGCAATTGCCCCCAAAATTGACTCGAGTAATGAGAAATGAACGCGCTTTCGTATGAGACCCTAGTGAACCAAATCCGTTAATATGGCAAGGGAGTTCTCGGCGGAGGGGAGCTATTAAATTAACGCTATGCCTTACTGGACCACCCAATTACCAAAAAATTTCAGTGACATTGTATTTTGAGCTGTCTCTTTTATTTGATTTGCCTACAGCCTAATAAATCTTGAGTGAAAAAGGGAGGAACAAAAAAAAATTTAAAAAAAAATTGTTTCGGAATCGAACCCAGGCACTCCGCATTCCGCAATGATGAAATTGTGACATACCATTTTACCTAATGTAACTGATCTGAAAATTAACGTAATCTGAAAAAAGTTTTGTTCCGACAGCATCCTGTCGGGAAAAGTGCATTTCATTCATGCGACAATCGAGTCAAACCTCATAAGTTAGGACGAGATCAATCAATTATGAATGAAATTTAGGCCGGGATAAAGATTTTAGTTGCAAATAAGTCCTCTAACAAGAGTCCGCCTTCCCTAGACAACCAAACTGACTCTGTTTCATTTTTCATTTTCATAATTTTGTTCCCCCTCAGTTGGTGCCAAAAAAGGGGCCTGCGGTAAAAAGAAACACGATTTTATGATTTTGACTTTCTATGCCACGGCCTAAATGTCATTCATTATTGATTGATATCGTTCTAACTTATGAGGTTTGACTCGATTGTCGTATGAATGAAATGCACTTTTCCCGACAGGCTGCTGTCGAAACAAATTTTTTATTGGCCTAATGGAAAGAGGAAAAAAATTGGGAAAAATGGTGTTCTTCGTTTATTGTTGCGATAAACATACGATTTTTAATGATCCTGATAGCAAGGGGGGCTGTGAGAGAGGGGGGGGGGTACAAAGCAACTCTCCGGTCTCCGTCTTCGCTGCTAGATAGTAGATTATAAACTTTATATTTTCGTTAATCTCTATGGTGAATTATTATTTGTACGCTGCAAATAGCCGAAGATTAAAAGAGGTATATAGGGCGTTCAAACTGGATTTGTTATGGTCAGTTATGCTCTTTTTTTTGCTAGCCGTGATTTTCTCTGCCGGAACTGGTTTTCAACCTGCACTGTGGAAATGGGTGATTTTAAACGATGCTATAAAACGTGTTTTGTGCCGATGTGCAGAAGCACGATAGTGAAAACACCAGAAAAATTATTCGTAGCTGTACCTCGAGAAGAGAAAATTGGACTAACATGATTATCCGCAGCAAGGAAGGTGTTCCATCTGCCACTCCCTGCCACCCCTGCTTCCGAACGTGAACATGAGCCCGAACCAGAAAATCTGGCTGTACCCTACGTACAACCAACTAGCTGCAGTGGCGTTTCACTTGGTTCGTAATTCAATGAGTCTGCATTGACTTGGGAAGTTTGAGGAATTGAATTTTAATGATTTTCAACATTCTATTAGGTTTACAAGTCTGTCCAGAAGTGACTCACGTGGGGGTTCAGAGCGCACTGAGGGCTAATTTTAGAAGCAAACCAGTCCAGGTAGTTCCTGCCACAACATCAGTTCTTACTTCACCAATAAAACGTATGTCGGATTCAGCATTATCCTCAACAACGAAGAAGATGCGCCTTCAAAGCACGACCGAAGAAGAAAGTGACGAAGTCACGACATCGTCATCAGTATAGTATACTGTGACTTCAGTCTCTCAGGACTCAAACGACGAGTTGTATGAGGCCTCCGCATCACAACTTTTTATTTATAGAATCGTCCAAAGTTGTACCTGGGTATACCACCCCAATGCATGTTCATTATAACTTTTTTGCAGGAAAGTACTTCTTGCAGGACACGAGACATTATGCTGGTGATTTAAAAAATTAAATGCAATTTACCTTTCTGGATGCTGGGGGACGATTTTGGTATCTCAGAAAGTAGTGCATCACGCATATTTGGGGGCACCTGCCCGAAAATTTCTGCCCATTTAGCTCAATTAGTTTATTGGCCTGATCCCCGGAACGTAAGACTGCAACTTCCTATACCTTTCAGAAAAAAATACAGAAATGTGGTTTCAATTGATTGCCTTGAAATCCAAATTGAAAGGCCAAGCAATCCCTTGCACCAAGCATTGACCTGGACCTGGTCTAATTACTATCAATGTAACACGATAAAGTATTTAATTTCATGCACCCCTAGCGGTTTTATTAACTTCGTTTCGGATGGTTTCGGTGGAAGGATGTCTGATTCGGAACTGACAGTCGAAAGTGAATTTCTAGGCTGTCTTCCCCATGGGAGAGACATTTTGGCAGATCGGGGATTCAAGCATCTAGATTTTATGTTGAGCAGGCAGAATTGCAAGCTAATACGGCCGCCTTCTGTCACCACTGGGAAAAAATTGTCAAAACTTCAGGTAACAGAAGGTAGAAGCATAGCAAGTTTAAGAGTACACGTGGAGAGAGTGATAGGAAGGATAAGGGAATATCGAATAGTTTTACCACATAGCACAGTGGATAACAAGTTAATTGGCTATTTAGACTGTATTTTGACGATCATTGCTAGTTTGGTAAATGTTGAAAGCTTACCTCCTTTAATAATTTTTATTTATCACATTCACATCAGGAAATAAAACGTTACATAGTATTTACAAGAAGTTAGTTACTAATTTTAGTTTATATGTAACATACAATTATGACTAAAACAAAACTATACAAGACAACTATAAAAACTTAAAAATATATTTTTTCCAAAACTCAAGACTATTTTTTCATAAGATTTCTTACTAATTCTACGTCCTTCATGACCCGCATTTGTGCATGAAAGCACAGCCCTTTTCAAAATTAGGGCTGGCCACAGCAACGAGCCCGTGCTCCAATCCACGCATCTCCATTTGGAGCTGTATTTGGCCCATTAATTTCGGCGCTACTACTCCATGGCCATCGATGTTGACCCGGCAGTTTTGTCGCTTGTGGGGCATTTCACTTTCACCACACAATCAGAGCCTAAAGCGTCTGGTGAGGTACCGAATACCGGAACGCAGAACGAACCCTGATCTGCTCAAGTGAAGTTTTAATTTTTTTGCAACTGCTTTAGCCACCAGTTTCTCCAGAACTCCTCCTCTCATCATGGCCGAGCTCATGAACTTCCGAGTCGCTCCCGATATTTTGTTCACTAAAGCCCCATCTTCTGTGTTACAACGGGATGCCTCATAAATGACCGAAGCCGTTATTCGTCCGTATCTGAAGAAAAGGGAAAAAACAATTTCGCTTCGGCAGCTGGCGGTCGGAAAGAGTGCATTTAATTTCGAATACGGATACCCTAAGCCGTCCCAGAATTTATAGTTTTGATACCATAATTTGTTTCACTAATGTTTGACCCTCCCTCATAATGTTTGCTGTCCGCTTTGATTGAGCGCAATTTCTTCCCCCATTGTGACCCCCCCCCCCCAACTCTTCAACAATGTCGAAAAGTTTCGGTGGTTTTCGAAAGGCTTTGTTATATTACATTTTTGCGCCAAATCTTAGGATAAACGTGTGAATTTTGGAAAAATTTTCGAATTTGATCCCCTTTGTAACCCCCTCCCCCAAATAAACTTTTTCGAGAAATTTAGATGGTAATCGAAGGGCTTTGATACATTAATTTATGAGCTGAATTTTCAAGCGCTGGGATGAACGAGAGTCGTTTGGCGATTATTAAAAATTGCAACCCCGATTATGTCCCTCCCCCCTTGAATTTTTAATACAAGTCTATAGTAATTTACGATGTTTGCTGCATTAAATGTTTGAACCAAATCTTGATGTAGTAGGATAAACGTGTGAATTTTAGCGATTTTTTAAAAATGTCATCCCCTATTTTATCCCCCCCCCCAACTTTTTTGAGAAATCTCGATGGTAATTGAGGGCTTTTGTTTAATTTAATTTATGAGCCGATTTTGGGATCGCTAGGATGAACTAGTGAAGTTTAACGCTATTTTTACACTTCCACACCGGAGGGTCCTCCCCTCCCCATGACTTTTTCAAAGAATTGAAATGGGAATCAAAGCCTACTTTAACATGGAATATTCGTACCGAATATGATGCTTCTAGAATCAACTGGTGAATTTTAGTGATTTTTTGACCAGTTCAAGCCCTTATTTTCCCCCCTCCACCTCGACCGATTTGGCCCAACTGCAATACCGACAGAGGTCTTATGATTACTGACTTTAAGGCCAGAGCTCGTTCCGCTAAATTAGTTTCTTCTAGAGTTACGGTGCTAACAAGAAAACCACGGCCATAATTTCAGCGATTTTTTTTTTTTTAATTTTCATCATTGCATGGCCCATGTTAGCCACCCTCACGACGAGACCAATAGTGCATTTTAAAAATGAAAGGCACTAAAACATTCGACACATCTTTCAAGACGTACAAGGAGCGGAGACACTTGAAAAAAATCGCTCTGACCTCTGGTTTGTTTTTCGACTTCCTTACACGCTTGACCCGTCATGAACGACGTGCAATATAAGGAAGTCGATGACTGGTTTCTCTTCCTCAAACTTAATACCCAGAGTATGTAAAGACAAAGGGTTGTATGTCTCTAAGGAAGAGAGCATGTTTTCCCTGAATCCGGGATTCACCGACGGTCTCTCTATATAGGTACTTGTTGCCAGCTATTTCTCTGAGTGCCATTTGCTTTGTATTGACCAGATTAGAGAGCCTGGCCTTCTTTCAGTAGGACTGGACCGATGTGGGAGCTGGCTCCTCACTGCGCCTGTGTATCCAGAAGAGCAAAGCAATTGAATGATTGCATCCGGCTGAAACCCCCAAAAATAATAAGTAACTAGATTAGCTAGCAAAGCACTTGAAATGCACAGGCAGTTCCAACATACGATCCAATGGATTCAATCGGCAAGTGAATGCTTACTGGGTTCGAATTACCGGACAGTTTGATATCCTTGGTAACTAGTGGTACACTCCGTCAAGAAGGTAAATTTTTGTTTTTTTTTAAATGTTAAAAAGGGATTTGTTGAATAAAAGCTGGAACGTAATTCTGTCGTTTTTATTAAGGTCCGTTCATAATAGTAATTAACAGTTAGTTCCTGACCGATTGGTGCTTCTGGTGATTTTAAAATAAATTTCAAAGTTCTTCAGGAGGGGATGGATGGTACGAAGGAAAAATGACGTCAATGTGCAGTATTGAAGCATTTGAGGAAACTCTAAAATGTTTTGTTTACAAATAACAAGAAAAATTAAACTCCAGAAAACGCGTACTCCCCCCTCTTCCCAACACCATCCATTTCATGAACTGCTCTTTGACGCGATCAAACCCCCACTCAAAATTTTTAAAAATTCGCCTCAAAAAACCCTCGATTGATTTCAATGTTTGATATGGGCAATTGTCTTGTTGAAGAGCCCTCTTCAAGAAACACCAGTGATTGAAAAATGTGCAAGTTCCCCATTGGTGATTTATCGGCAGAAGAATGTGTTAAAAAAATTATGCGCAGAAAACTACGTCTTTCACGCCAAGTCGTGATAAAAGAGGTCTGTCTCTTTGCTGCACTCTAGAAAAACACAATGATTTGATTGATGTGAGACGATTTTTCAGAATAGACCGTGCGATACTGGAACTCCTCAACACTGCTTTAATAGGTCTAACCTTGCCATCACTCGTCGGCTTACCTAGTCGAATGACATGGGAGATATCGTCCGGTGCATACCCCACCGTTGGGGGGTACTACACCCAACGACGATTCAATCAGCCCTCGATCATGTTGGCGTCTTACAGAGCTATCGGTCGAATTTGATTCAGGCACCTCAAAAACGATTACATTTGTCTCCCGTCTAGCCCGATCCTTCATTTCACCAATAATTTCCTCAAACACAATAGGCTGGATTTCGCGCGCCTGGGCTCCCGACTCCACTGACAATTTCAGCGATTCGATCTCCTTTCTCAAATCAACGACCATATTTTTTAGATCCTCAATGGCTTTTTTATTCTCATTGCAATCATCACACACGTACGAGAGTCTGGTCTTTGCCATCTGGAGACACGCTATCTCTGACCGAGAAAGCCCAGCACAAGATACCGGATGAATATAGGTCGATTGCAGCCTGAGCAATAACTCTTTTATCACCCTTGGCTAATGGCTTTATACATTTTAGGCATTTTACATCCATTTCACGACGCTATTAGCAAATTTTATGAATTTTCAGAACAGAATACAAGAGAGAACACACTTCCTATCACCTTATCACTTATCACTGACAGGTTGACCGGAAGGATGCTCCGCAACCTACCTGACTCCGGTGACTCGGCAATCGAAATCTTCACGACAATCATCAACCAATGTCTCCAAACAGCCTACTTCCCGTCACCAAGGAAAAAGTGAATAGTGAGCCTGCTCCTCAAAGATGCGGACCGCGATAGGTCAGACCCGTCGAGTTACCGCCCTATCACCCTTCTCTCTGTTGAGGCCAAGACCCTCGAGAAACTCATCGTCAACCGACTCCCACCCACAGTCTACGCTCATGGCCACCGTTGGCAATTTGAAGGAGTTCCCGGGCGATCGACCGAACACGCCATCATCAATCTCGGTGGCCTGCTATGACGTAATCGGCGCCTTCAACGCTGTATGGTGGCCAACTCTACTCGCAGAGATCCGCGCAGCTTCCATCTACGCTCTCCTTCGGAGCCATCTCAGTGACCGCCACGTCTGGCTTGGCGACGGTGGTGTCACGGCTGAACGGGAAATAACGTGTGGATGCCTATAGGGAGAGGTTCCGGCCTGCCTTCTTTGGGCCCTGAGTGTCGCCCCTCAGCTACGCGACCTCGAGATGGCGGGGTTGGCAGCCACTGCCTTCGTCGACTATGGCCGTCGCAGCCACGACTTGGCCATAGTCGTCACCATCCCAGTCCATCAACGATTACGACAAGAATTCCGCCGTGTCGATGACATCGTAGCGACCTGCTGTCCACCCGTCGCTCAACAATCAATTATGCCAAGTCGACGATCACCATCTTCCGAGGAACAGAGCACTTCCCAGCGCAGCGATACCTAAAGACGATCCACAACAAGACCATGCCGATGACGCACCCCATGTGGTACCTGGGCGTCACCTTGATGCGATCAGGGCTGCCAACCCTCCACATCACGTACCTGGCCAATTCTACAGCGTCCACTTGTGGTTTCCTCCGAAAGATCTCTGGGCGCGGCTGGGGACCCACCTTCCAACGGAGAGTACTCTATTAAAAGACAGTCTTCGTCCCACGCGTGACCTATTCGTGTGCTCTATGGTGGCCGCAGGCCCGTCGGGCTCAACGACAACAGGTACGCAGCCTCCAACGTCGTTTTCTCATCGCCACCCTCCGCGCATACTCCACAACAGCTCACCTGTCACTTCATGTCCTCGCCGGGGTCGTCCCATTGGACATCGAGCTCGACGTCCTGGCGGCCATCCGATCGCGCACCCTGGGCCTGAACCAGCCGCTACCATCATTGCTCCACCCCATCTCGGTCACACTCGAAGACGCGGAATACACCAAAGCCTGCCGACAAGCCACCATTCAGCAATGGCAAAGAGAATGGGACGCTGCAACAACTGGACGCCACAACCATGCTATCATCCCCAACGTAGAGGAACGCATGCGATGGAAGTGGAGTTTCCTGAGCTACCCCTCCGTCCAGCTCCTCTCGGGTCATGGCTCTGTCAACGAGAAGCTCTACATCCATCGTCGTCGAGACAGTCCTAACTGCCCATGCGAGGGCGAGGCCGAAACGGCGGGGCATGTAATCCTCCGCTGCCAGTTACATAGTCGTCAACGAGACCGCTGGCAAATCCCCAGCAATCTAAGAAATCTCGTCGTTAGTAAGCCCTCGGCCCGCAGCTTCCTGTGCTTCGCCAACGCGTGGTGTAGTCGGAGAGGAACAGATCCAGACATCGGCCAACAAGATACACAGAGCAGTGAAATGGACATCCATTTCACGAAGTGGCTCCACTTGCCGTAACTTCACAAAATTACGACATCTGGACAAAAATTGTCCACTTCTTGAAAAGGAAATCGTGTTTGTCCAGTTACTGAAATCAAGCTTCCTTACTTTAAGTGGATGCACAACATTCTCCTTTTCGTGAAATGGGTGAGTGAGGAATCTCAGATGCTGAAACAATTTTGTTTTTATTTAAAAAGGATACGATGTGCATCCACTTGCAGTAAGGAAGCTTGATTTCAGCAACTGGACAATCGCGATTTCTTTTTCAAGAAATGGACATTTTTTGTCCAGGTGTCGTAATTTTTTTGAATTACGGCAAGTGGAGGCACTTCGTGAAATAGACATCCATTTCATGAAGTGCACCATTTCGTCAAGTGGATGCGACATTATACATTTAATAATAATGAACATTTGAGCAATTTTTGAAAAATATAACACACCCAATTATAACGAGCTATTGATGAATCTAAATAATAACACATAAAAAAAGAAGAACAAAAATGTTGGATTCTGAACACGGCCCTTATTCTGTAACTGTGCAAGGCAAATTATGAGGTTATCGATCAAGAATACGAAGTCAGCTCGGAACCGATTTTTTTCACCAACACCGTACTTTCTTTCCCTATGGAATCATAGAAGTGAAAGCCGAGGAAAACCAAAAAAGGATAATCACGCTTCCGCTGCTTCGTAAGTTTTTGCGGTATGTGTAATGAAAGTTTTCAACAATATCAACCAACTACGAATGAAACAAAGACATTACGAATGTCCGAAAGGCAACGACATTGACATGTAGATTCCAACGGAAAAATTAAGTATGTACTTATTATGGACTTGAAATGAGAGATTTTGCAACCAGCCCTGTAATAGCTAAAGTTAATTTTTGTGTACGCTTGGCTAGGGTAGTAAACATTTCGTTGGTTGAAATGTGAATAGCGTTAACGTTAGCGTTAGCGGAGTGGGGTGCAAAGTCTCTCTATTATAAAGGCCTTTAATAGTAAAACTGAGGTAAAACAAATTACGGTGGCTGCATGGTCATGCATTATTTGATCTTAGGGTGTTGAGGTTTGAGAAATTGTCGTTCATCTTGCGAGCCGAGCTGTAGACGTGAGCTATATCAGGCCGGTCGTTCGGATTGGGTCGCAAACAATCATCCACGAGAACTCTAATCTGTGGGAGTAAGTGAAACCTCCGTTTAATTCGCGATAAGTAGATGCTATGCATTCAATTCAATTTCAACTCACATCTTGACCATAGACGCTTGAAGGAATTGGTGGATAGACACCGCGGTCGATCTTCTTGATTAATAAATAACAAGTTTTCGCTCCATAAAAAGGTGTTTGCAGGGCGGCTAGCTAAGGAGAAAACGTCCCATCATTAAAAATAATATACAGGTGTGAAGACGAAAATACCTCGTAAAGTAAACACCCCATGGACCAGATGTCCGATGGAAATGTATAACTCTCTTCGTGAAGACGTTCAGGTGACATGTAGTACGGAGTGCCGAGTTTAGTGTGCGCGGCAAATGTTTTCGCGCTGAAAAATCGACCAAGACCAAGATCGCCCAGTTTTACAACACCATCACGATCGACAAACACGTTTGCGGGTTTAATGTCTAGAGGAAAATGTAAACTAATCAACTTGGAATAGCTCAAAAGTTTTAAGAGAAGAATTGTGTGGTTACCGCGGTGGAGAATTCTCTTTGAGTGCATATGATCAAGGCCAGAAGCGATTTGAACGAAAAGCCGCCAAATGGTGCGCTCCGGAATTAATCGCCTGGCCTTTCGAAAGTGCCCGATGAGCCCAGACAGGTCGCCATTTTCTGCCAACTCGAAGACAATTCGGATTTCTTCTCCGTCTATGTAGGATGTGATGTACCGTATAACATTGGGATGGTTCAGTTGCTGCAAAAAGTAAATACTAAAACAACGTTTGTTGCAAGTTTAGAAATTGGAGCAAGAATAATGATACATTTTTAATATACAGGGTGGAATGGGATAAGTGTGCCAAAATTTTTGAATGATAGTAGGCCTCATTTGCGACCGAAATCACCGTATACACCATAGTCCGAAAATCAAAACCCTTCGAGATATGATTTTTCTAACGATTTTTAAGGCTTACATCATTTTTTTAAACTAACGAGAAACTCGCATTCAATTTGAATTATTGCAACTTTTGGTGATGGATTCGGAAAGAGAACACTATTTTCTGTCAGGATTATCCATTTTCGATAGACGTTAACTATTTTATGTGCCCTTAAATGCGGCTCAAAGTCATGCAAATCGGGGATTTCATTTAAAAAAAAAAAAATCAATCCACGTTTGTCCTCACTAAATCCTAGTGCACGGACAACCCGTGATTCAGAAAAACATCTTCAAAGTGTCCTTTAAAAAAATAGCCATGAGCGTTTTCTTAGTTGTCTGGTGATTTTTCGTCAGAAATTACGACTTCTTAGAAAAAATAATGATTTTTCTCTACAAAATCGCTTGTTTTGACCTGAAAAATTTGAACAATTTTTGTGATTTTAGCGTGACAAAAAGCACTAAAACCTTATCCAAAGCCAACTTAAATTTGGAGATTGACCAAATACGTTTTTAAAAAATTACAAAGTTTTTATTGGAAGGAAAATTACACAAGTTCAGTGGTGGTTTAGAAGTTTACAATGCACCGGTCGAGCTTAGACTGACTAGAAAAAAGAAGGAAAGGGAAAATGAAGATTAAAAGGAAAAGCCGTGGGAAAAGGAAATTCGATGATGCAGCGTCTGATGAATTCCTGATCTAAGCTGATTTGGGGGATGTAACTCGTCCACCCCCGGATGAAGCATCCCGCGGCGACAAGAAACCCGACGTGGTTGGTTGGACGCAAGCGGGTGTGGCAACAGGTTGGTTAGATGAAGGTTGACGTCGAAGATAAAGCCACCCTGCAAGGGCTGCGGCAGCGATGAGAAATAATACGTAGGGTGGTAGGATCCATAATGAAGACGAAAAAACGGAGTCCTGGTCCAGCGGAAGGAACGGAGAATGCGGGAGCCCAACTAAGTTGAGGTCGTGAAGGTCCACAGTAAATTTAGGTTGTTGATCGTCTCGAATGACAGGTTCAGTATCCGTGAGAATGTGTGGATAAGAGGGTCGATTGATGCAGAAGACTGGTGTTACGATAAATAATCGTATAACCGTTGGGTTTGATGAGGAATATTCCTTGGAGTGGTTTGACCTCGAAGTTTGCCGAACTTCGAAACATAAGCGTATCACCGGTGGGAAAGAATACCAGATATTGGCTGAGTTGTGGCACCCACGTAATGGTGGATGAAGTTGGAGGCACTGACGTATACGTACAATTTGCGGGCGATCCGGAGCGGAGAAGTGTGTCTTCACATGAAGAAGGGTGGGTTAATGACTGAGATGAGCAAAAATATCCTAAGGAGGTGAGTGATTTACAGTCGCTAGATAAGTGTTCTATATGATAGGGCTGAGTTACAGATTTTAATAAGAATTTAAGACGGGGACGAATGGTTACAAATGACGATTGATATTTAGTAGGGACAGAATAAAGTTCGTACAGTTCATATTTTAATTTGGTTACTAGGGGAAGATCTAGAAAATAAATTATTTGTTCAAGTGAAAGTTGACAGGATACAGTTATTAAACGTTCGAGTAGGAGAATGTTGTTAGAACTAATTGGTATGGGCATTTGATCGTTATAAAATTCAGCTATTTTTTCAACTTCTTTGAATAATTCCATAGGAGAGATAATACTTGGATGTAAGGTACCTAGTTTACAAAAAGTGATTGAATTTTCGATATCTTGCATTAAGGTAAGGATCATAGTATAGAGAATATGGAATTGATGGAATGCTTCGCGTAAGTTAGAGAGAGATATAAGCTCGTTGACGTTATTGTTCACTTCTATCAATTTTTGCCTTATTTCAAGTTGATTGCTATGATTGAGCTGTACAGTATTATTAAATTCGGAGATTAAATCTAAACTAAGTGAATATTGAGAACGTAATTGATGCTGCAAGTTATTTTGATGCGATTGTATTTCCTTCAGAATATTATCATACTTAACTTCATCATTAGCATCTAAATTTCCCGTAAAAAACTTTAGAACAGAACCTACACCATTTACTAACCCTCGTTTCGTCTACTTACAAGCTTACTACTATTCCTAACATACGAAGTTTTCATTAACTCAAATTTTTCTGTAATCAATTTACGCGTATGATTTGACATCCTAACAAAATTCCTAATGTTTAAGTAATTAGTACTGATATTATCTACCTTAACCGTATTGGCTACGTATTTAACCCACTTTCCAATAGTACTATAAAATTGATTATCAATGGAATTAAGTTGACTCGTGAGTCTATCTAAATTAAAATAATGTACAAAAGTATGGCTTGAGGACTCAATTCTGGCTGGTCGTAAATTGATAGGGAGAATTCCAGCATTGAAAGTGATATTCTTTAATTCGAATCCACTGCCGAGGTGGATGAACAAGACGAAGAAGACCCTGCAACAGGATCAAGAGGTTTATTGATGGTTTTTCTTGGGCGTTTAATGTTGCTCAGATCAATTTTCGACTGTGTGTTACGGTGTCTGGGTGCTGTAACGTGCGCTACGCAAGGGAGACAAAGGTTGCCGGTCCCGAGGTTGCCTAACATTACGGCATGGGACAGAGGGCTGAGCAAGGAGTCCAAAGCTCACTTGAACGGCACGGCAAGTGTCGCAATAGGCAACCCGGTTAAATTCCCCTCCTACCCAATCCCGAGTTTTCCAGGTGGACGAAGCGCCGAAATGAAAGAGTCGATCGCCAGCCGCCGGCTCGAGTGTGCCTCGGCCGCTCGGTTAGTTCCCTCAGTGTCATTGTGCCCCCCCCCCCCGGTAGTTAACACAAGTTCTAAGAGGTTTTTGATTGTTAGTTAAGTTAATAAAGTTAGAGCGTTAACTCGTGATTTCATTATTTTGTCCTGTCTCCCCTGTAACGGTCCCAAAAGCCATCAAAAGCCCCCCCCCCCCGTTACAAACTGGTGTCAGAAGTCGTCGAACCCCACGTGCCGTCCACTGCCGGCCATCTGACTTGAAAAAGGTAAGAGATTTTTTTATTCTCTAGAATCCCAGCGTTCAAGTTGCTACTTTAGGAATTATTAGCAATAACCCCCCCCCCCTATCATAGCTCTTCCCTCTTCAGCAATTTCGCTTTCCTTTCCCTGTTCGCGGCCGCCACGCGCACGCTTCCCTCTCTCTCCTTGGCTATGACTAATTAAAACACCCCCCTCCCTGCTCGCTCAAAGCAGAAATTAGTTCAACAGCCTTCACATCGCTCTCCTTCTCCTCTTCCCGATCGCCATTTTCCCTCTTCCACAAGGTAAAATGCTGGAAGCCCTAGCATTCCTCAGGGCTTATAATGACGAGATGGACAGGATAGCAGTGGAAGCGAGAAAACTTATCGGTGTTCATGAAAAAATCCAACAGATAGTGAACACCATAGCCCAACATTTGCAACCAGACCCTGCGAATGTCTGCCTTACTCCTAGCCCTTCACCCAGCCCTGAACCCGAAATGCTCCCCTATTCCCTCACTACTAATCCACCTCTCATGCCCTGCACTGTTCCTCGTCCCTTTCTGCCCGAGCCGAGTCCAGCAAACCACACGTCAGCATCCCCCCAACTTTTTCCATGCCTTACCAACCTCCCCGTGGATTCAAACCCTGGACACTATTACCCCCCTCCACAACTTTCGGGGAGACCGACCCCTGCACCCCCTGCCACAACCCGAACCATTTCCCCACCTCCACAAGCGGCCCCCGGGGATGCCTTCCCTACTTCCTGTTCCCCACACAGTCCTGAACCAGAAATGACCCCTAACCCTCTCACCCTAAATCCACCTTCCAAGCCCACCACTATACCCTGGATCCCCATCTCCTCCTCACCGCCAAAATCCATTACAACCCCCCTAACAACCCCAACCACTCCAGCGTCTCACACGGGCCAATTTAGGGACTGTCTCTCAAACCCTGATTTGACCTTGAACCTGATGACTCTCCCCGAACCTAATGGACGTTTCTTCCACAAGCCGAGTTCCAAAACGAACGCAGCTACCCCTCTGCATTTATCAATTTCGCCCACTGAAATGCTTAGGTTGTATGTCCTGCGCCTGACTAGCCCTTATTTTCCCTCGGAAGTACCGTCTACGTTGATAGTGCCCTTCACCAAAAACTCTCTCGGAAATGGCATTCGTTCATATCCTCGAAGTCCTTCCGAAATCTAATGTATTTATTTACACAATCGACCCCCGGGCGGCCGACCCTTCTCGGCTACTTCTACCGCACTGGGAGACATCCATCTAAATTTAACCTCTAAACCCCCCCCCCATTCCAAGCACCACTACCAGATCCTCCCCTGCCTACACTTGCCGGGGACCCGATCACGAGCCAGCTCAGCCCATCTCGCCGAACCCAAACCGAGACTGATGCCAAGGAGGACCGGCCCGAACACCCGCCAGCGAATGAGACCTCCCCCCACAAACCGTCACCCCGTCCGACACGACGGAAGCCAGTCAGCCAGCGAGGACGCTGGCTCCGGACGATAGGGGGTGGATGTAACGTGCGCTACGCAAGGGAGACAAAGGTTGCCGGTCCCGAGGTTGCCTAACATTACGGCATGGGACAGAGGGCTGAGCAAGGAGTCCAAAGCTCACTTGAACGGCACGGCAAGTGTCGCAATAGGCGACCCGGTTAAATTCCCCTCCTACCCAATCCCGAGTTTTCCAGGTGGACGAAGCTCCGAAATGAAAGAGTCGATCGCCAGCCGCCGGCTCGAGTGTGCCTCGGCCGCTCGGTTAGTTCCCTCAGTGTCATTGTGCCCCCCCCCCCCCGGTAGTTAACAAGTTCTAAGAGGTTTTTGATTGTTAGTTAAGTTAATAAAGTTAGAGCGTTAACTCGTGATTTCATTATTTTGTCCTGTCTCCCCTGTAACGGTCCCAAAAGCCCCAAAAATCCCCCCGTTACAGTGCTATTTCAGCTGTTTTCGTTTGTTTGCATATAGATTGAAGTGTTTCTTTCTGAAATTTTGGTTTTGTTTTGGACATTTTTTGTTTATTCTTTACGTAAATTGTGTCGGGGATGCTGGGAACAGGTATCCTGGACGGGTTTACTCGGGCTAAGGCTTTATTTTTCGCTGTTTCATTAAGTTCTTTAATTTCTTCGTACAAAAGTTTCGTTCTGTCTCTATGCTGGGAAACATAATCACTTCGAAGTGCTTGTTCAACTTCCACTTCAAAGAACGAACCACTTCCAATGTGACCGAATAAAACTTCGATGGGTGTTAATTTAGTTACAGAGTGTATGCTATTGTTATAGGCAATGATAGCGTAATTTACCTTGCTTTCTATGCTTTCATTTTTAAATTCTTCGCGACAATTTAATAGGCGAATATGTTCAATTATGGTTGAGTGGAATCTTTCTGCTACACCATTAGAATTCGGGTTTTGTGAACTAATAAAATGTAATTCTACTTTATGAAATTTAAGCAATTCTTTAACGACCGTATTATTGAATTGTAATCCGTTATCAGAGATAATTTTTCCGGCGATGCCGAATTGGGAGAAGAATTTTATTAGCTTATCCGCTACTTCAACGCTTTGAGCGCTACGTAATCTAAACATTTGGGCAAATTTTGAGAATGAATCGATAACAGTGAGAAATTTAGTACCATCTAAAGTGATAACGTCCATGTGGACGATTTCTAGGGGTTTGGAAGCTGTCGGGGTATGGTTAAGTTCTAATTTTAAAGGGTTTCTATCGTATTTAGTTTTAAGGCACAGGTCACAAGTATTAATGTAGTTTTGAATGTATCCTCTCATATTAGGCCAATAGTATTTTCTTTTAATCTGGCAGTATGGGTTTGTTCAATACCACGATGATTGGTTTTACCGATATGATAATTTTCTACAATTTTTTTCCATTTGAGTTAGCTCCTCGATGTCCTCTAATTTTTGTGTAAACCTGAGTAAATTTAGTTGGGATGTTTTAAAGCAAGACGTGACGACAACTGTGAATTTCTCATAAAAATCCTGTTCAAAATATATTCCGTATTTTGTTTTTGGAGTGACGTATTCCTTAATGAATTAAACCAAATCATTTTCAAAGTTTGTTTCTGATATTTCCGCACGTATTCTTGTTTTTGTTTCGAATAATTTGGTAATTTTAGGTTTGATTGGATTGAATTTTACTAAAGATAAAATAATCTGGTTATTACTAAAATTTATTGGGCCTTCAACTATAGGAATTTTGGCTGAAGTATTGTCTTCGTAATTAGAGTGTACTGTGCTGGTCTCTTCCTCCTCTACCATCTCCACCGAGTCAGGGTTTTGAACTTCTGGGGAATGAACTATCATAGACGCTTCTTCAACGTCAAGGTCAGGGTTGTCTTGGAAAAATTGACCTACTAACTCAGAAATTATTTCTTCTGCAGTTTCCTCTCTTCCTTCATTCGTGTTTGAGTTGCATCCCTGGTTCGTATTAATTTCTATCCTGGATAACGCGTCGGCGTTACTATTTAAGGATCCTTTTTTGTACACAATTTCGTAATCAAATTCTTCAAGTTTCAATCTCCACCTCAGGAGTTTTGAATTCGGTTCTTTAAGTGAGAAAAGCCACTGAAGAGGCCTATGGTCCGAATAGATTTTGAACGGTTTTCCGAAAAGATAGGGACGGAAATATTTGGTTGCCCAGACTATGGCTAAAAGCTCTCTTTCTTTAGTGATAATTTTGATTCAGTTTCATTAAGAGTTCTACATGCATAGGCTATAGGCAAATCAGCTCCGTTATTATTTTGACTGAGAACTGCTCCTATTGCAACATTGCTTGCATCTGTAGTTAAGTTGAATGGCTTGGAAAAATCAGGGTATTGTAAAATTGGGTCGTTAATTAATAAATTTTTGCACGTTTCGAAGCACTCTAAATATTCAGGGTTTTCTGGATTGATTGTAGAATTTTTCTTTAAACATTTGGTAAGAGGTTTAGTCAGTTCAGCAAAATCTTTGATAAATTTACGATAATATCCTAATAATCCTAAGAATCCTTTTATCTGTTTTGTAGTTTTTGGAATTGGAAAGTTTTTTATTGCAAAAATTTTATCGGGGTTTGGTTTGACGCCTTCTGGGGTAACTATGTGACCTAGGTATGCTACTTCCTTACGCAAAAATTTGGTCTTGTCAAGTTGAATTTTAAAATTAGCTTTCCGGAGTCTTTCAAATACCTCCCTCAACCTACTCATGTGCTCTTTCAAACTTGTACTAAATATGATAAGATCATCTAAATAAACAAGGACTTTTGGCTTATTATTTCTCAATAATAAGTCTTTGTAATCGTATCGCAAAAAACATTTTTTGACCCCCCCCCCCCTCAAAAATTGTAGTTTTACGTTTCAAAGTGTTTCGTTTTGGATACCCCTAAGGATGTTATTCATCACTCTTTGAAAAGTCGGTGGGCTATTTTTTAAGCCAAATGCCATTCTTAAAAATTCAAAATGCCCCTGTTCTGTACTGAAGGCAGTTTTGGTAATGCTTTCTTCATCCATTTCAATTTGGTGAAAACCTGATGCGAGGTCGAGGGTGGAAAAATATTGGGACTTTCCTAATTTGTCCAAAAGGTCAGTAATGTTGGAAGGGGATATCGGTCTCCTATAGTTTTTGAGTTGAGGGCTCTAAAATCTATTACGACCCTCCATTTTTTCTTTCCGGATGCGTCTAGCTTTTTAGGAACTATCCAAATTGGGGAGTTCCACGGGGAATGAGAAGGCCGAATAATATTTTGTATCAACATATCATTGATTTGATTTTCGACTTCTCCCTTAAGAGCTTCTGGGTATCTATAATTTCTGGAATAGATTGGTATTTCATCTGTAGTTCGAATTACATGTTTCACCTGATTGCTAAAGGTGAGGGTAGTATTCTCGATGTGGAAGATATCGGAATATTCTTAAGCTCTTTCTTCAGAGTTCATGTGTTCGGTTCGAATTTTTGAGATATCAAATTTTATTTTGTTATAGTTAAACATATTAATATTTTGTGGAATTTCTTTTACATTTTCAATGGGTTTCTCGATCAAATTTTCATCGATAGGGTCCACTGAAAAAGAAAAATTTCCTGGAAATTCAATTGCTTGTAATTGAGAGTTCGTAATTATACAAAAAGTTTCAAAGTTATTGATCTTAACAAGAGATTGAGGAATTTCAGCTCCTTTGTAATTAAAGTAAGGCAGTATACCCGTGCCTTCCTTTAAGTTTGATACCTTTACTTTTATTACACTCTCCGTTCTTGGATTGTGTGTTGTTGTTTTGTCTACCGCAGAGCAATTCCCCTTTTTCTCTGTGTTTTCCTTTTCTCTTTTCCCATCTAATTCTAGGTAATTTATAGCGTATTCTTTGCCTAACAAGTATAGTTTATTCCTTACAAAATCAATCGTAGCATTTAATAATTTAAGATTATCTAACCCTAACAGTAAATCAAATTCATTATGAAAATGGAAAAGAAAGAATTCTAACTTTAGATTTTTCTTGCCTCCTAGAAATGACAAGGAATCGAGATAAGTGCTGAAGTTTTCCTTGGAAATGCCATGTACACTGGCTACTTCGAAAGGATTTTTAATTAAATTGCTTTTAAAATATTCTGTGACCAGGCTAGGCGTCACAAATGATCTTGTACTACCTGTGTCGAGTAAAATTTTGAAATTTGTCTTCGCATCAACATCATGGTAGTTCATTTGATTTGTCAACATCAACAATGAATGGTAGTTGGTTTTTTGAAAGGTTAAATAAGTTTATTACGTGAACCCTGGGTTGGTGAGACCGGCATCCTCTAAAAAATAATCGGCCGAAGATTGAAAGTAATTTACATTTCCCTCGTCTATTGTGCTCTCAGCTTGATTTACTATTGGATGCTCATTAGAGCGGACATCTATTTCTTGAGACGTTTCTGTGGTTAATTGGTTAAATTGAGGTCCATTTCGAGATGGGCCAGGACGATTAGAATTTTGTATGGATACACTCATAGGTGTTGGGAATTGAGGGCGATAATTTTGTTGGTAGGGTCGATTATACTGTTGTTGGTTCGGAAAGTTCTGTTGGTTAGTTTGGTATCGATTCTGTTGGGGTTGCCAGTAATTTGACTGTGTGTTTTGAGAATTATTTTGTTGGAATATTTGTCGAGGTTTTTCGTTTTGGTGAAGTTTTTGCTGTGGAAAATTGTGTTTTTGGAATTGTCTCTTGACCATTACCATTGGGGACTTAAAAGATGAGGATGATTCAATTTGAAAATCATTCGTGAGCATATTTAGGGCTTCATTAAGATCTGTGGGATTTTTCGTTCGCATTAAAGTACCCAGAGGGTCTCTCAAGCCTCTCAGGAGAACGCGCAAGGCAAGGTTACGAACATATTCAGAAAGAATTTGTATTTTAATTGCGTCATCCTCCCTAGTTTCAAAATATGAAATTTGAAGGTTTAAATAGCTTTGAATTCTATCGTAGAATTGGAAAGGGGATTCGTTGTGTTCTTGCTTCAATTCTGATAATTGCATATTTAGAGTGTAACAGTCTCTCCTATCCGCATAACTTTTAATTAAGATTTCTTTCACATCTTCCCAAGTAATGAAATGTGAGTCGTGCAAAATGTCGGCCGCCGGGCCTTTGATTTTTGCAAGAATACTAGATACAAGAAATTCATTTTGGAAATTGTTAGGTTCGTTACGGTTGAAAAATTGGTTCATGACCTTAGTACTAATATCTAAAAATCTAGGTAACAATTCCTGTTCTCCATGGAATTCGGGGATCATATCAATATGTTCTCTTTTTAATTCGTTAGCCATTTTTAATTTAATTTATTAATTATAGTTATAAGAATTTTGAATGAGGGTGAAAGAAAGAAATGAAATTGATTGTCTAAATTTACTATATTCTATTTTATGGCTTAAAATTGTTCATTAACTTAAATTGTTCGTTAACTCAATACTATAACTTACAGTCTTATGCTCATCTCTGGATTCTAACAATATGCTCTTGCCACAATCTTCACGAGTTCCGAATATTGATTCGGATTGTTCCGAGTGTCTTTTATCAACCCTTCACACACACACGTCGCGGCAACTTCGTAATATGCTCTCACAGATTACTCGCGGCTCGAACTTGGTTTTCCTTAAGTTCACCCCTGACTAACGATTAAAATCGACGAAATTTTATACACGAATTTCTTCAGGGGTCCTACCGACTGCGCCACTTAAATTTGGAGATTGACCAAAAACGTTTTTAAAAAATTACAACGTTTTTATTGGAAGGAAAATTACACAAGTTCAGTGGTGGTTTAGAAGTTTACAATGCACCGGTCGAGCTTAGACTGACTAGAAAAAAGAAGGAAATGGAAAATGAAGATTAAAAGGAAAAGCCGTGGGAAAAGGAAATTCGATGATGCAGCGTCTGATGAATTCCTGATCTAAGCTGATTTGGGGGATGTAACTCGAACTGATTATGCACTCCTACCAAAGTAACACAAAATGTCGCTCCGGCAGCTGGGGTGTCGGATAGAGTACATTTCACGAAATACGAATTTCGTTAATTTCACTTAGGCCCGTCTTCACGAACAAAATTGATCTCGTTTAAAGTTGATCGTGATTAGTTGCCAATGACGACCCATATGAATACTGATATAAGTGTTTACATTGTAATCGTGATTAGTTGTTGATCTTCGTTTAAGAAGTTGGTGAAATCGGACCTTAATAAACGATTATTCAGCAAGAATGGCTATAAAAATGTAGAGTAACAAAGTGAAATGTTAATTAATGCCGAATAATAGCTAAATAACTCATAACGTCGAAACTTGTAGTAGTGTAATGCACTTAACCCGACAGCCAGCTGCCGGAGCGACATTTTTTGATACTTTGGTAGGCGCACACATTGAATTTCACTCCAAGGATAGCTTTGGACGTGGTTTTATACCTTTTTAGCGTGTTAAAATCACAAGGATTGATCGAATTTTTCAGGTCAAAACAAGCGATTTTGAAGAGAAAAAACATTATTTTTTCTAAAAAATGGTCACTTCTGACGAAAACTCGCCAATCAACTAAGAAAACGCTTATGACTATTTTTGTAAAGGACACTTTGAAAATGTTTTTCTGAGTCACGGGTTGTCCGTACACGCAGTTTTAGTGAGGACAAACGGGGACTGCCTTTTTTTTGAAAAAAATAAAATCCCCGATTTGCACGACTTTGAGCCGCATTTAAAGGCACATAAAATAGTTAACTTCTATCGAAAATGGCTAATTCTAACAGAAAATAGTGTGCTTTTTCCGAATCCATCACAAATAGTAGCGAAAATTCAAATTGAATCTGAGTTTCTCGCAGTTAGTTTTAAAAAATGACGTAAGCCTTAAAAATCGTTGGAAAAATCATATCTCGAAGGGTTTTGGTTTTCGGACTATGATTAATATGGTATTTCGGTCGCAAATGAGGTCTACTTTCACCCAAATTAGTTTGTCACACTTATCCCCTTCCACCCCGTACGTAGACCGTTTTTTCTATCCGTGAGCTGTCGGGGCGTGTATTTGAATAATTTGAATAATGATGAATATTAACAAGCAATTTTACAAGCTACTGCATTCATAGTGGCTATGTTTTGGAGGTTTGCAATTAACAAAAATAATGTAGGGGGCCTATTTTCTATAGGCCCCGCAAAGATTACGCGACCGCCCCTCTAAATTCGTAGAGTAGACACACATCAGTCTTTTACAGCCCGCTCGCTGCCCTCGAGAGACACGCCACAAAAGGCTTACCACAATGCTGAAGATTTTTATAATAAATACAACAATAAAACTGAAAAATTCCCGGCATTTGCATGAATTAAAATGTTTGTTTAGCTTCACTGGTTATACTACCTTCCTGATATGACGTCAAACTAATGGACCGAATTTACTGATTTTGTACGAGAAAGGAACATAAGACGCACGAATATTCTGTCAGATCGAAACCTTCTTTCTCATCCCAGTAAACATTGAGAAATATTAGACGTCTATTTAGGTTCTAACGTCTATTTAACGTCTACGGCATATTTCAGTCTAGCACCTAACGTCTATAAGACGTCTGTTATACATTTATTCTCCGACGTCTATTAGACGTCTACTATTTAACATCTAATAGACGTCTATTCCCTGACGTCTACAAGTAGACGTTAAATAGAGTCTATTCCCTGACGTCTAATAGACGTCTACAAGTAGACGTTAAATAGAGTCTATTCCCTGACGTCTAATAGACGTCTACAAGTAGACGTTAAATAAACGTCTATTAGATGTTCACTCGTAAACGTCTACAAATAGACGCCTTATAGGCGTTTGTTGACAGACTGGAAGATGCTGAAGATGTTAGACCTTATAAATAGATTTTTTTTCAATTTTATGGGGATGAGGCATTAATTAATCACGGATTAATTAAGGACAATTAATCACAGTACAGCATATCAACCCGGCCGACGTTTTTTTTTTGTTCAGTTGAAGTTTCTATAGTTGAATCAAACTCTACTGATGGATCTCGAATGGAAATGTTTAGCCCGATTGATCGATTCGTTGGCCCCTTCCCTGGGAGGCCGACAACGGGGCGAAAAAAGGTAATTCTCTTCTCCTGTTATCTTTTCTCGGGTCGTTACCTCTACACAAGTCCGAAACAATCATCACACTCTTATCATTAAAAACAAATTCTCCTAACGGTTGGTCTGCGAACAGCAATAGTGATGTGGTGCTATATTTCATGCTCGACTATTTTGTGTTGTAATGTTGGCCAGACAACTTCACTTTTATCCTCTTATTTACCTTTACTTTGGTAATTCAGTTGACGAATGATCCTCCGTATTTGAAAACTCCTTTATAGAACATCGGTGTGACAACATAACTCAATAAGACTCAGGTCCGTATTTATGAACGTTCCTTGAAGCTTCCTTGAGTCAAGGAACCGTTGAGAACAGTTTTGATCACAATAAAAACATCTGTTTTAATGAATTTCAAGGGTTCCTTAATGTCAAGGAACGTTCATAAATACGGGCATCAATCTCCTTTCGAATGCGTGTTTTGTTTCTGGAATTATTCATATTGTAAGTGCCTCAATTGTATAACAACCAATCTAATGAAGGATTTAAGGTACTTCGTCGAGCAATATTCTTCTAGCTACCTCACGGAACTTTCACGGGTTTGTAAAACTAAAGAATATTAAGCTGAAACATGCGAGGCATCTCATACTCTTTTTTCATCTCTTCGATAAGATTCCGTATGAAATTCTCCTCTCTATCATCCGATACAATTCATGATTCTGTCTTGCTGTCTAATCCAACAGGTACTCTCGTGCTTCAAATTTAGACCCTGGACGTTCTCAGCCGGAGGGCAACACCTGTAACGGTCAAAATGGCTAATTTTCGTCACTTTTGAGAGGCACTGCATTGCAACTTATAAGCCTTGAAGCAGGGAAAACTCTTGTTTTATAGGACAGCCAGAGCACTAGAGTACCTGTTCGATTAGATAGCAAGACAGAAGCAAAGAGAATTTCATACGGAATCTTATCAAAGAGGTGAAAAAAGAGTATGAGATGACTCACATGTTTTAGCTTAATATATTCTTTGGTTTTACAAACCCTAGTCTAGTAAACGAATGCTGTTTAGAAAGGCATAGATTGAACCAGCTGGTAACTCTAAAGTTGTGATTGGGATTTGTTCGGAGGGGCCTGGAGATGGTGTACTCGAAAGTCCCCGCCTCTAGCCCGCGAGCTAGCTGCTGGACGTAGCAAAACGTGCATCATTTTTCACTTTATTACCTGTAATTCGTAAACTGTAGGTCCCACCTAAAAACTCATGGGATAACAAAAAAAAGTTGACAAAATTCCTCAAAAATTAGTCGTCGACATGTTTTTTGTACCTTCAACCGCTAAGACACAATAGCGTTAGAAGTGACACTGTTTTCGAACCCCTTCACTGCTTTTTGTGAACAATGCGTTGTAGCGTCCTCGTCGTTGACGTTACGACATTGATGCATAGCAAAGAAGTAACTCATCATGAAATTCTCTTTACAAAAAAAAAAAAAAAAAATGATACTCGCTTATCTCCAATAGGTGTCGAGATACACGCAGTAGGAAAAAATTTTCTAACAACAAAAACTGTATTCTTATTAAGGGTGGTCCTGTTAATTTGATGAAAACGGCTAGTAGATAAACTATTTTTGTTAACTATCCGCCTATCACAATGAAGAAGAGTAATAAAACATGAGAGTTACAATTATTAGGAGCTACTCTGGTCATTAATGTAATGACTATACATGAGGATGCATGTAGCGTTTTTTGTAGTATGAATAGAGAATCTCTGGAAAAATTGTGGGTAAAGGGTGGGGATGAACATGTCACTTTAACGATGGTACCGTGCGCCAACTTTTCTCAAAAAATGTCACCTCGGAAAGCACCTGTTGAGCAGAAATCTGACTTCAAATTATGTGCAACGATGATGAACTTGAACATAATTTTGAGTTCGCAGCTGATTTCCTCAGCGCGTACGAACAAAATTGAATTGAACAACACGAAGTCTAATGGAAAAAAGTCTGTCCTTTCCAATTTGACGTGAGAGCTCTGGTTGCCAAGCTACGAACGATTTTATCCGTAAAAACGAGGCCCATTACAAAAGTGCTTATTTCCTTAATATCTCGGAAACTATTAGGAATCGGACTATGGTTAATACGGATAATTTTGACGCATTTTGGACGTACATTCACAGGGCAAAATATTGACTTCCATTTTTTGAACACCCTGTGTATACAGGGTGGAAGGGGATCAGTGTGACAAAAATTTTTGGGTGATAGTAGGTCTCATTTGCGACCGAAATTACCATATACACCATGGTCCGAAAATCAAAACCCTTCGAGATATGATTTTTCCAACGATTTTTAAGGCTTACATCATTTTTTAAAACTAACGGCGAGAAACTCGCATTTAATTTAAATTTTTGCAACTTTTGGTGATGGATTCGGAAAGAGCACACTATGTTATGTCAGGATTAGCCATTTTCGATAGACGTTAACTATTTTATGTGCCCTTAAATGCGGCTCAAAGTCGTGCAAATCGGGGAATTAATTTTTTCAAAAAAAGTCAGTCCACACTAAATCTGAGTGAACGGACAACCCGTGATTCAGAAAAACATCTTCAAAGTGTCCTTTACAAAAATAGGCATAAGCGTTTTCTTAGTTGTTTGGAGATTTTTCGTCAGAAATGACGATTTCTTAGAAAAAATAATGATTTTTCTCTTCAAAATCGCTTGTTTTGACCTGAAAAATTTGAACAAGTTTTGTGATTTTAACGTGATAAAAAGCACTAAAACCTAATCCAAACCTATTCGTTGAATCAAACTGATTATGCCCGTCTACCAAAGTAACAAAAAATGTCGCTCCGGCCGCCGGCTGTCGGGTTAAGTGCATTACACTACTACAAGTTTCGACGTTTTTAGTTATTCAGCTATTATTCGGCATTAATTAACATTTCACGTTGTTACTCTACATTTTTATGCCCATTCTTGCTGAATAATCGCAAATTTAGTTAAATTAACGAAATTCGTATTTCGTGAAATGTACTCTATCCGACAGTCCGACACCCCAGCTGCCGGAGCGACACGACCAAACTTGATCAAACTTGCGACCAAACTTCAACTGCGATCAAACTTGATGCTGATTTTCTCAGCAGGAGTGGGAGAAATTCGAGTAAATAACACAGAACGAGGTAGAAAAAAGTCTGGCCTTTCCAACGGTGCTATCAGATTTGACGTGACTCCTGGTTGCTAAGGTACGGACGATTTTCTTCAAGAAAACAAGGTCATTTTGAAAACTACTAAATCCTTGAATATCTCGGAAACTATTAGGAATCGTACTAGGGTCAATAACACTTTTTTTGACGCATTTGTGACGTAGAACCACCAGCCTAAATATTGACATCCATTTCAGAAACACCCTGTTTGTATATATATTGCCCCTCGCTTGTTAGCACGATCACGGTCGCAATTTTTGACTTAGGGCAACCAAATTTGGTCTAAAAATCAATAGCGTGAATATCTCGGACGAGTTCGTGATCCAGATGAATCGGTCCACGGGAACGGTGTGAAAGAGGGATTTGAATTAGTTGAAAATTCGCTACCGCACGGCTGTTGCTGCGATTGCCCCCCAAAATTGATTCGAGTAACGAGAAATGAACGCGCTTTGGTATGAGACCCTAGTGAACCAAATCCGTTAATATGGCAGAGGAGTTCTCGGAGGAGGGGAGCTATTAAATTAACGCTATGCCTTACTGGACCACCCAATTACCAAAAAATTTCAGTGACATTGTATTTTGAGCCGTCTCTTTTATTTGATTTGCCTACAGCCTAATAAATCTTGAGTGAAAAATCCTAAGGTGGTCCAAAAAGGGAGGAACAAAAAAAAATTTAAAAAAAAATTGTTTCGGAATCGAACCCAGGCACTCCGCATTCCGCAATGATGAAATTGTGACATACCATTTTACCTAATGTAACTGATCTGAAAATTAACGTAATCTGAAAAAAGTTTTGTTCCGACAGCATCCTGTCGGGAAAAGTGCATTTCATTCATGCGACAATCGAGTCAAACCTCATAAGTTAGAACGATATCAATCAATTATGAATGAAATTTAGGCCGGGATAAAGATTTTAATTGCAAATAACTCCTCTAACAAGAGTCCGCCTTCCCACATCGTGTAGGCAACCAAACCGACTCTGTTTCATTTTTCATTTTCATCATTTTGTTCCCCTCAGTTGGTGCCGAAAAAGGGGCCTGCGGTAAAAAGAAACACGATTTTATTATTTTGACTTTCTATACCACGGCCTAAGTGTCATTCATAATTGATTGTTATCGTTCTAACTTATGAGGTTTGACTTGATTGTCGCATGAATGAAATGCACTTTTCCCGACAGGCTGCTGTCGGAAAGAAAAATTTTTATGCTGATGTTGATATCTCCCTGAAAAATGAATCGATTTCATTTTTCAACAGGTCATTCGAAATCTTATGAAATGAGGAGTTTCTGCCTGAAACTAAAAGAGCTACCTTCACTTCAAGAAATCTGCGATAACTTCGTCCGAACATTGTTAGCATATTTCTTAGGCACGTTTTCTATTACAGAACGAGAACTTTTTTGAACTTATTTGATATTGGACTTCTATGAGAAATAACACGCCAGAAAGGTAATTCGTACACTTTCCAATCCACTCCTCATTTGCAACGTGGAAACAAATAATTTTCCTACAACAGTATTTTTTAAAGAGATTAACAACTAACGGCATCATGTCATGTATCATCATATCGATGCATGGTTAGTAATAGGCGCAGGTAAAAGAGGGTTAAACTGTAATTATCTGTATGACTGTAGTCGCATTGCAGGATGATCATTGCAGGTAAATCACGTTGCCCACCACCCAAGTAAAAGTTCTGCAGTACGTTTACAGCCTTATACGGATGAAAATAGCATGACCTGGTGAAAAATGAAATCGATTCATTTTTCAGGGAGATATCAACATCAGAATAAAAAAAAAGTGGGAGGAATGAGCAAAATGGGATATACTTGGCGTGATTCATCGGCTTTTTTATTCACTTTTTTTGGCTCAAACTCATAGAGCTATCAAATAATGAGTAGAAGAGAGAAACTCACCATGAACTCCCAAAAACTCAGTTATTCAGAGCCCTTTTTCTGCCCTCAATGCTCTATACACCCCTCAACACGGTTAGGTTTTCGGCTTGCTTCAGTAACCCGAGAGGAAAAAAAGGTTCCGGATACCCTAAGCCGTCCCAGAAGTAATAATTTTGATACCATTATTTGTTTCATTAAGCCGAACTTATTCCTCTATTTTCACCACCCTCTCTTCAAAATGTCGAAAAGTTTCGGTAGTTTTCCAAGGGCTTTGTAATATTAAATTTTTGTGCCGTATTTTATAATACCTAAACGTGTGAATTTAAGCTTTTTTTTTTTTTTTATTTCATCCCCCATTTCACCCTCCCCCATCAAAGTTTTCGATAAATCTCAATGGAACCCAGGGCTTTCGTTACATTAAATTATTGAGTCGAATTTTAGAGCGCTAAGATGAACTAGTGAAGTTTAACGCTATTTTTACACTTCCACACCGGAAGGACCACCCCCACCACCTTGACTTTTTCGAAAAATTAAAATGGGAATCAAAGGCTACTCTAACATGGAGTATACGTACCGAATCTAATGCTTCTAGTATCAACTGGTGAATTATAGTGATTTTTTTACCATTTAACTCCTATTTTCCCCCCTCCACCTTGACAGATTTCGCCCAAATGCAATACCGACCTGGGTCTTATGACTACTGATTTTTGTGCCAAAGCGCGTTCCGCTAAATTGATTTCTTCGAGAGTTATCGTGCTAACAAGACCACATGGTTACTTCCACTCCAGGGGCAACACCCCCTCCCCTTCGACTTTTTCAAAAAATTAAAATGGGAATCAAAGGCTACTCTAACATGGAGTATTGGGGACACAAATCGAAGTGGCTGACATCTGGTGTTATCAGTGAAAAGCTCCAGGAAGCATATAAGACATGATAAATCATTCAGAATGTCGTGATTGTTTGGCTTAAAAGGGCATACTGTGCGTGATAATATGGTAAGATGATTTTTTATTTTTTTAATTGAAAAAATAAGCCTATGACCGTTCATAATTGTTAAAACCAATTATTTCTTAATCTTGTTAACTACTCCAACAGCCGTTTCTTAGTCCTTCCAGAATAAGGGCGATTTACCGAGTATTGCTCGTTTCCGTCCTCTATATTATCCACTACACGACATGATTTATTTCAGATGGGCTCGGATATTGTTAATCTGCCTGAGATTATCCGCTGCATTGGCGATTTCTAGCGACCATTGATTGAGGGATCTGTTGTTCTCAAACCGAAACATGTTGAGTGTGACGTTGTTGGAGAAGATGATAATTCCCTTGAATTTTTCGCCCAATGCCTTCCAACGTTTATCTTGGAAAGCCAACCTCATTTTCGAATTCAAAAAATTCATTGTGATAGTGACAAGTGCAATTAAAAAGTGCACGTGCACCTAGGCACGTCAGGAAGTTTTCATTTCAACTTTATTTTACATAGGTACATTACAGTTGTGCGAGCCAGTTTTAGGAACATGGAGCACGTAAGACATGAAAGTGCATGATGCCAACTTCATGGATTTCACCCTTTTGAAAGAAACATTTCCAGGGTGTTAGCTCATTTGTAAAGAGCAATTTATCGGATATAGCTCCTTAAAAAAAATTAACGGATTTTACCATTGCAAAGCCCAAATTTTGCGGACTGCTTGGCTCTTACAGAACCAAATTTCACAGTTTCAAAAGGCCAATTACGAAAAATTGACTCCTTAAAAAGCCAATTTTGCGTGACTGGCTCAAGAAATAATACAATCTAATTGGTTTGGGCAGTGACTGTCAAAAATGAAATTCTTGGATTTGGGCTGTTGCACAGTTCAAATCTCGAGGATTTGACATTTACTGAATATAATTTTAACCAAGGTTTTGGCTAATTGGAGGACAAATAATTTCGCTCCCTAGAAAAAAAAAAAAAAAAAAAAAAAAAAAAAAAAAAAACAACAATCTTTTGGATTGGTTTTGCCAAAACCCAAATTTAACGAATCATGCTCGTCAGGAATCACTATTTTGCGCGGTTGGCTCCCTAAAAGGAGGCCGTCTTATGGATTTCACACGTTTAAATTCAAATTTGTAGGGGTGTTGGCAAATTTTAAGGAGCTATTACGCCGATCCGGCTATCTTAAAATACTTGACCGTTTTTAAAAGACTGACCGCGGGACTTGACCGCTCTCCCATGGATAGATAAAAAAATCTCAAATTTTGTTTCAAGTGTTACTTCCAAACAGAGTTATTGTTTTTCTGTCCAAGGTTTGCCCCAAAGGTCTGCCGGGACCAGGGGGGTGATTCTGTAACTTGCAAAATTTATGTGTCGTAACTGTGAAGGGGGGGGGGATGTATCACGTTGCCTTGGTTTTTCCACTCATTTGTTAAGAATTTGTTATTTTTTCTTCGAGACCACACATTCTCGCGTGAAAATTCCGCAGTTTAATTCACTAGGTATCGTAAAAACCACGACAACGAGGTACCTCCCCTCGCCCTTCTTCAATTTTACGACACGTAAATTTTGCAAGTTACAGAATTACCCCCCTGGAGTCCCCTGGGAAGAGAGCAAGTGGAAGACATTTGTCAAATGCACCTGAACTCATCGAATTTTCTTGTTCAAGGAGCAGGAGAATTATTTTTTCTTTCTCCTGCACAGACGTACCTAGAAGGAAATGAACTTATATGAGGAGAACGTCGTATTAACCAAAGCGATCCGGTAGGGATTGCGCTAAAAACCAGTCAATACTTATCAGGCCTCAACCACAGATTGATTCAAAAGTCGCCGACTTCGAATTTCAGCAAGCAACGCAAATAATTTGTATACATACGCCCTTGGAAGCAGGAACTGTCCCCTTTTCTAGCCCAGGTTTCTTAGAATAAATACTCTTCTGAAGATAGGGAAACACGTTTCTGGTTATTTCAAAGACACATTGATTTACTTCTAATTAAGCAAGTTGGAAATGTCCGGAGGAAACCCGCACGGATTTCGACACTTCTTTCCCGATCCTCAATTTTATTTTCCCTGGTTTTTCCATAATTTTTTCAGGAGGTAAACAATGGAAAGAAACATTGGGGGTCCGCTCGTTATTTGGACATTGAGAGACACAACACACGAAGTGGGTTTTTGGGGGCTCCCTCTAAGCGCGAATAATTGTGGTCCACTTCCTCGCCCGCCAGCAGTCGTTTAATTAATTACATAAATTGAGAACTGAGCTAAATTACCATGCCAAACTATTGCATTATCAACTGTTTATTTGCCTTTCAGACGACATTTTGAAACGATCGTACCGCTCTACCAATACGTACCGAATATGATGCTTCTAGAATCAACTGGTGATTTATAGTGATTTTTTGACCATTTCAACCCCTAATTTCCCCCCCTCCACCTCGACCGATTTGGCCCAAATGCAATACCGACCGGGGTCTTGTGACTACTGATTTTTGTGCCAACGCGCTTTCCACTAAATTGATTTCTTCGAGAGTTATCGTGCTAACAAGAAAACGGCCATAATATTATATACGGGGTGCGGCAGATAATGTGGACCACCCATTTTATGAAATATTTCATAAAGTTAGGTCAAATTTGGGCCCTACCGGGGCTCAATAAAAATTTTTGGGCTACAGATATGAAATCCTCACCTAAGATCAAGGGGACATAACTCCGAGCACCATTCCAATATCATCAATAATAGCGGAGAAAAATGGGTGGTCCACATTATCTGCCGCACCCTGTATAAATATATATATATGAATCCTGGAGACCACTGAATTCGTGTTCTAGAGGTTCTGAAACGTGAAAAAAACATGACTTGACCCATGTTTGCCACCATCACGACGAGACCAATAGTGCATTTTTCAGAATGAAATGCACTAAAAGGTTCCGCTGGAATTTCTTTGTTGCCTGGGACCTTTTCATGACCAATTTTTGCTTGTTTTCATGTCCCCGCGATCATTACAGTTCTCGGGTCGGACAGACCGCATATCCTCATCTACAGCTAACTTTGACGTAAAATAAGCCGTAAAACGGTTAAAGACACATCAGTTCGAGCTATTTTTCAAATTACCTGTGATAAGTTAACAAAACTAGTTTATCTACTAGCCGTTTTCATCAAATTAACAGGACCACCCTTAATAAGAATACAGTTTTTGTTGTTAGAGAATTTTCTCCTACTGCGTGTATCTCGACACCTATTGGAGATAAGCGAGTATCATTTTTTTTTTTTTTTTTTTTTTTTTTGTAAAGAGAATTTCATGATGAGTAACTTCTTTGCTATGCATCAATGTCGTAACGTCAACGACGAGGACGCTACAACGCATTGTTCACAAAAAGCAGTGAAGGGGTTCGAGAACAGTGTCACTACTAACGCTATTATGTCTTAAGCGGTTGAAGCTACAAAAAACTTGTCGACGACTAATTTTTGAGGAATTTTGTCAACTGTTTTTTGTTATCCCATGAGTATTTAGGTGGGACCTACAGTTTACGAATTACAGGTAATAAAGTGAAAAATGATGCACGTTTTGCTACGTCCAGCAGCTAGCTCGCGGGCTAGAGGCGGGGACTTTTGAGTACACCACCTCCAGGCCCCTCCGAACAAATCCCAATCACAACTTTAGAGTTACCAGCTGGTTCAATCTAAGACCTTTCTTTTACTAGGCTACCCGTGTAAGTTCCGAGAGGTAGCTAGAAGAATATTGTGCGACGAAGTAGCTTAAATCCTTCATTATATAGGTTGTTCTACAATTGAGGCACTTACAATATAAATAATTCCAAAAACAAAACACGCATTCGAAAGGAGATTATTGAGTCTTATTGAGTTATGTTGTCATACCGGTGTTCTGTAAAGGAATTTTGAAATTAGGAGGATCATTCGTCAACTGAATTACCAAAGTAAAGGTAAATAAATAGATAAAAGTTACGTCAGTTGTGTGGTCAACATTTTACAACACAAAAAAGTCGAGCATGAAATATAGTACATCACTATTGCTGTTCGCAGACCAACTATTACGAGAATTTGTTTTTGTGTTGAGAGTGTGAGGATTGTTTTCGGACTTGTGTAGAGGTAACTATCCCAGAAAAGATAACTGTCGAAGAGAATTACCTTTCTTCGCCCCGTTGTCGTTCACTCTATATTCAAATTTAACAAGTAATTTATGAAAATCAGTTCCGTCGCTAGGGTTCAAGGCTCCTCACTGTCGGGATCTGAAATGTGGCTGGTTCAGTGGAATGTGGCAGAAGCAATTTTAAAATAAAACTTTGGGGGGTATTTACCTCAGATTAATTCAGTCGTGAATGGTTGGATAAAACCTTTTAATCAAGAGAAAACTTCGACGGGGACGAGACTTTTTGTTGATGCGAAACTTGAGTTCATTTTTCCGTGGCGGTGGAAGTAGAAGTGGGGGGAAAAAAAACCTTCCACTCTTTTTGGGACAAAATTGGCGGTAAACTTAGCCAAATGGGACCGCGAAGCGAAACTTTTTTTTTTTTTTTTTTGGCAGTATCTATAAACATGAGACAAACTGAAAAACTGTGACTTTAAGGAGCTACTTAATCACTACCTTAACTAATTCTAATGGTAAAAATAAAATTAAAACAATAAACATTCGGTTAACGAACAACGGCAGCAATGATTTTTTCCGTACACCAACGAAGAATGGTGAAAAAGAACAAGAGACGGGATAGACGAGTTCACCAACCGCTCAAATAAGGCATAAGTAATGCGAATCGAAGAGGAAACTTCCATTAGAACGCCCATATAGTTAGCGAAGAGAGTACACTGGAGCCAGAGTCGAAACATTGTTTCCAGAGGATTTAACGGGAGAGTGCTAAAACTCGCTAATTTCTGCGAACCTGAGAAGACTCACCAATTCGCTTGTGGCTCAGTACACTTTCATCGCCTCGAAGAATCACAGGAACACGAATAATATGATTGCGCTTTGCGAATAAATCAAATTTTTTAGAAAAAATTGCTTGAAAATTGGTTACCACTAAAACCCACCAAACGACTTACGGCTTCACTTTCACTCTATTTGTATTTCGCGGCAAGCCACGAGTGGGAGCAAGGGGAAGCTGAAAAATCGTATTCCAAGGGGAATGCGAGAATCATCAGAGTTTGGTTCAACTATAGTATTTTCAAAAGTTTAATTTTCAAATCCTGTTCGGTAGTGCTTGTGAATAAAGTCATGTATATAACTCGGGAGTAAATCAGTTTATTTTCTTCGAGCCATTACAGTCCTCGCTGCGCTCGTGCTGATAAACTTGGCTCTCAGAGAATAAACCACATCTTTACTCCCTCGGTATTATAATATACCATTATTCCGGTGTTTGAGAAGAAATTCCGGAGTTGGAGAATAATTCGTTATTTATTTGTACATTTTCATCACTTTCAATTCAGTATTTATGTATTTGTCATCATTACTAAACGCACCTGGAGAAGATTTATTTCTTTCAAACAGTCTATGCGTGCTTTCGGAGTGGCCAGCGACGGTAGGTAGATCTTTTTCACGGCGACGACTGAGCCATCTTCGCGGGATCGCGCTTTCCATACGCACGAGAACGAGCCACGGCCGATCATTTTCTCGAGATCGTACATCTTTACGAATCGGTATGAACATAAAGCTTAGCTTGTTTCTCTAATGTTTGGTAGTAACTAGCGACCCAACTGATGGTTGCCCGCAGTATTTGAGTGTTATGTTGGCGGTTGGTAAGGGGCGAGGGAATTGACCATCGACCCTTCGGGCTTCTCTCTCTTTCTTTCTTGTTGATAGCGATCGATAAGTGTGTATTATCAAGATGTTTGACACGTTAGGGGCTGAAGTACGAAGGGGTGTTATATGAAATATCACGGGTGGTATGTGGTATCCACGTGACAACCATTTTAATTGTGATAGAATAACGCCGTGTTAAAATTATAACGCCCCTTCATACTTGCCCCCCAGGTGGTTGTTGCTAACACCATGAGCTACCGTTGTTTAATAGCAATCTCAAGGAGCTGCAAAAAAATATTTTAAAAAAATGAAAGAAAAAGGCTTAATATAATAGATTCCGTTTGTCTCTAGTTCTTGAACGAGAGGGCCGTGTCCATAGTTCGCTTGGAATCTCTTTCTTTATAGTCCAGTCAAATCAGAATTTTACCTTGCAAAAGGTCCAGTATCATTTTTTTTTTATCCTGTATGTATAGGTAAGGAGTGTTTGAGGGAAAAAATTGTAAATTCTGAAACCTTCGGCACAACTTTTGGCAGCCCGAAAACCACGATTTTTCGGCAATTTTTGTAGTTTTTTCCAACTACCTCTATAACCAGCGGCTTTAGAGGAATACCTCCCATACTACGCAGGAAGAACATTAAATTCCCTACATCTTTAGTATTCAAGGTATTTTTCCAGGTTGCAACATGGAGCGTGCTACAGCCTCTCGGACCATTTTTCCTTTAATGTTTGAAAGTGTTAAAATCGCCTGTTTCCGACCAAAATATGATCAGTGAGCTTACTTCTTGAACTTGACAGTTTATTACTGATTTCTCGTAACTACTCGGAAATAATAATATTTCAGTCAATGATTGGGTTATAGCTCCGGTGAGCGGTATCGGAACATATTCCTTCGGAAACTTGTTGAGAGTGGTTGGAAAGTGAACATACTAAAAGTCCTCTCGCCTAGGGGGTTGGCAACAGGTGGAGGAGGATCCAAGAAGGTCCCATTTTTAGGGTTTTCGCCTCTATCTCGAAAACAATCGGTCTTACGGAAAACGTCACGATGTACTTGGATGAAGAAGACACAATTTTCTACAACTTTGATCGTTTTATAGAAATTCCCAACCGTTTCGGAGATTTATCCTCCGGAAAAGTGGCAATTTAAAAAACAAAATGATTTTTAACCTCATGTTGTTTTTTGAACACTTTTTTACATGTTGTAAACGGTTCATCGTAGAAAAACACTCTCTTCAAGAGTTGTTGACGATAAAGGTGTTGGGGACAGGAGCCACCAAAAATCGCGAAAAACTGCACGGCGCAATTTTCGCTATGAGAACGCTTGTGCATGTCCCCGCGATCATAACAGTTCTCGGGTCGGACAGACCGAATATCCTCATCTACAGCTAACTTTGGCGTAAAACGAGCCGTAAAACGGTTAAAGACCCATGAGTTCAAGCTATTTTTCAAATAACCTGTGATAAGTTAACAAAACTAGTTTATGTAATAGCTGTTTTCATCAAATTAACAGGACCATCCCATAAGAATACAGTTTTTGTTGTTAGGGAATTTTCTCCTACTGCGTGTATCTCGACACCTATTGGAGATAAGCGAGTATCATTTTTGTTTTTTGTAAAGAGAATTTCATGATGATTAACTTCTTTGCTATGCATCAATGTCGTAACGTCAACGGCGAAGACGCTACAACGCATTGTTCACAAAAAGCAGTGAAGGGGTTCGAGAATAGTGTCACTTTTAACGCCATTATCTCTTAAGCGGTTGAAGCTACAAAAAACTTGTCGAATACTAATTTTTGAAGAATGTTGTCAAATTTGTTTTGTTATCTCATGAGGTTTTGGGTGGAACCTACAGTTTACGAACTACAGGTAATAAGGTGAAAAATTATGCACGTTTTGCTACGTCCAGCAGCTAGCTCGTGGGCTAGAGGCGGGGACTTTTGAGTACACCATCTCCAGACCCCTCCGAACAAATCCCAATCACAGCTTTAGAGTTACCAGCTGGTTCAATCTATGCCTTTCTAAGAAGCATTCGTTTACTAGACTGATGTTAAAACGTACACATAAAAAGTTTGAGGGTGGGTTGTAAAGGCCCGTGTAAAGCCTTCACTTCGTTTAACTCAAAATGTCTTCGACGACGTCTCTGCTAAGCAGGCTTCACCTCAACATTATTTTATAGTTTGTCTCCATCACAATTTAATAAAGAAGGGATGAACTGACGGAAGGGAAAAACAGTATATTTAAAGAGATGTTTTTTCCTTTTCACAAGCAGTCTCGAGTCAGTCTTCAAACCTATCTACTGGAATAAAAATCGTCTTGTGTAATTAATCTGTAATGTAGACTACTGCTTCCGCCAGAGTGGAGACCCGAGGGCCAGTACCGAGAACGTTCCACCCCTCGACTCGGCTTCACCGGGGTGTAGAAAGCTGAAGAAAAACCGCTCATTCCTGTGAGAGTGAAGACCCGAGGGCCAGCACCGGACACGTGTCACCCCCTATTGTATATTGACTTCAAATGTCACTTTTATTAGCTCCTCTACTGGCTTAAAAGCATATGGGTCATCTTATGTTTCTTTTTCTTTTTCCAGTCAGTGTTTTAAAAATATATGTTTCAAGAAATGTCTCGCGTGCAATTTTATATTACATGATTGTCACACAAAAGTCACAACAGTTGGCGACGATTGGAAAAACCTCGTCATAATTTTCATCGGTCTTCTCAGTCTCGTTCTACCATGGACGCAGAGCAATTTCAACAAATTTTGACTTTGTTTCGAGAACAACAAGGAGCTCTTCTCGAGCAACTGTTCGATCGTACTCGTCCAGAGCATCCAAATAGTCAGGTAAACTTTTCGTCAGTCGCGCCTTTCGAGGTTTTCGAACCAAGACGTGAAAAATTTTCGTCTTATCTTGAACGGTTCGAAAATTATTATTCCATGAAGAATATCACGTCGGAAGAAAAGATAGCGCAGTTATTATGTGTTTCAATCGGTTCTATACATTATAATAACCTCGCAGCATTTCTCGGTCCTGAAAAATCGGTTAAAAACCTTTCGTATCCAGATTTGGTCACAGCATTCAAACAAATGTTAATTCCCCGGAAAAGTGCCGTTCTTGCCCAGCACTGTTTTTTCAGTATTTTTCAAAAACAAGACGAATCTGTAGCAGAGTATGTCGCGAATTTACAGAGGGATCTGTCTGACTGCGATTTTAACGTAAAATGCCAATGTAACCAATCCGTGTCAGTTGCAGATGTTTTTCTCCGCGCCCAGTTTATTCGAGGTCTACGTGACGATTGGCTAAAAGAGCAAATTTTACAGTCGGACGCAGCAAAATTCGATGAAATTTTAGCAAAAGCCCTAGCTCTCGAGGCGTCGAAAATCGAAAGCAAGCAGTTCCAACGCCCTAGTTCAAGCCATTCAAACTTTTTCGACTGTGACACCAACAAAGTACACAGTACTTTTACACGGTTCCGATCAGGCTCACTTGACCGTTCACGGACGCATGTCGGATCATCCAACACTCGAAATTCCAATTCTCGGTATCGTAAAATTAATTATCAATCCCTCGGTATCGCAAATAACTGTTTCAGATGCGGTAAAAATGACCATCGCGTTAATGAATGTCGATCCGACCGTTCTAAAATAAAATGTGGCTCATGTTTAAAAGTCGGTCTTGTCGCAAAGGTCTGCATTACAACTCTGATGAAATCTAAATTGAATTCTCCAACATCTTCGTCATTACACAATTTGTCCAACGATTCTTCAGGAACAGCATTTTCTTATGGCATCAACCACCTAAACATAGTTTCAAAATTTCAAGTCGTCGATCTATTCGAATTAAACCCTGACTCAGATAAATACATTGTTTCAGTCGCGATAAACGGGAAACTACAGAAATTTGAGGTTGATTCAGGAGCAAAATATTCTCTGCTTTCTCAAACCGATTTCGAGCTCCTCAACCTGAATCTAACGTTGGAAGATTCGCATGTCGCCTTTCGCTCATATTCTGGGAACGTTATCGAGCCGAAAGGAAAAGTCCGCGTCATTGTCGCCTACCGTGGGAAAGAAATCGATGGTGAATTACACATCGTCCCAGATGGTCATGCCGCTCTACTGGGTAGACAATGGATCAGGGACTTGGGCATTGAGCTAAAAGAAATAGAAAACGATACAAAAAAATCAATTCCTGTTCATCAACTTGACTCAGGTAATGCCGTTGCTCAAATTTTCCAGGAGTTTTCCAAAAATTTTCAGGCGAAAATTGGCTGTGTCCCCGGAATAACAGTACACCTTCAACTTCGACCCGGTGCAAACCCTGTGTTCACTAAAGAGCGTAATGTACCGTATGCTCTGAGGGAACGCGTCGACCGGGAACTTGACTCTCTGGAAGCTGACGGTATTATATCTCCAATTCTAACAAGCGATTGGGGATCCCCTCTTGTCGCGATTCCCAAATCTGACGGAGGTATTCGGCTGTGCATCGACTACAAATGTGGGGTAAACGAAAGGCTCGTCAAAGCAAACTATCCTATCAGGCGCATTGACGATGTCCTAAATAGCCTTCGTAATTCTCGTTTTTTTTGTAAGCTTGATTTGTATAAAGCATATCTCCATTTAAAAGTTGACGAAGATAGCGCAGTGATACAAACCATGGCAACCCATCGTGGAACGTACCTTATGCATCGGCTAAGTTTCGGCATCAAAACGGCCCCTTCGGATTTTAACAGAATTCTATCTCAGATTCTACAGGGCCTCCAGAAAACCGAGGCATACTCTGATGATATCATCGTCCACGGTTCGACTTTTGATGAATGTGTTCAAAATTTACGCTTCTGTCTTCAACGCTTAACTGATTTCGACCTCCATCTTAATAAAAGTAAATGCAACTTTTTTCTAGAAAAAATTGAATATCTCGGTCATGTCGTGGAACATAACAAAATTTCGAAGTCTCCAGACAAAGTTTCAGCCATCCGGAATATGCCACGTCCTACAAATCCTGATGAACTGAGACGTTTTTTGGGCCTTGCAACCTATTATTCTCGTTTTATCCCCGATTTCTCTACAATGACGTACAATCTTCGCTGCCTCTTGAAGAAAGGCATTCGTTGGTCTTGGACTCCTCAATGCGAGTCAACTTTCCAAAACATCAAAGAAGAACTCTGTAGCGACCGTTTTCTCGTCCCTTTTAACCCCTCACTGCCCATTGTTTTAACTACAGACGCAAGCCCAACAGGGATCGCCGCGGTCTTGAGTCACACATATGAAGGCTTCGAAAAGCCTATAGCCTTCGCCTCACGTTCGCTTAGCGTCTCTGAGCAAAACTATAGCCAGCTAGATCGAGAGGCTCTGGCTATAGTATTCGGTGTTCACCATTTCTATAACTATCTTTATGCCAATACTTTCGTACTTGTTACAGATAACGAACCTCTTTCTCGAATATTCCACCATCATAAGGCTCTACCTCAGATGACATCGTCTAGATTACTTCGATACGCTTCCTTCCTCTCAGGTTTCGATTATGTCATAAAATTCAAAAGAGGACAGGAAAATCAAAACGTCGATTGTCTCTCGAGAGCTCCAGCACATAATTCTCAGCGTTACTCTGACCAGTATATCGGAAATGAAGTCAATGAAATATGTTCACAGGTTATTTTCCAGATTTCTAATAGCGAGATAACAGCGCAGCAAATCCGAACGGAGACGGATAAAGATCAGGAATTGAGTAAAATAATTCATCAAATCACGAATCAAGCGGAAGACTCTGAGTTCACTCTCTTCGATGGTATCCTTTTGCGTAATGACAGAGTAGTTGTACCCTCTCGTTTACGTTCCAGTATTCTTCAAGAACTGCATGAAACACACCTTGGTTCAACGAAAATGAAACAGTTAGCTCGACGGTATGTTTATTGGCCAATGATCGACAGGGACATCGAGAGATTAACAAAAGAGTGTGAAAACTGCGCTCAAACGAAATCAAATCCTCCTAAAGTCGCTGTTCATCCCTGGGATTCTCCTCAGGAAAATTGGGAGAGATTGCATATCGATTTCGCCGGACCTTACGAAGGATATTTTTTTCTGGTATGCGTTGACGCCAAATCCAAATGGGCGGAAGTAAAACTTATCTCTGAAACCCCGTCCAGTTCTAAAACTATTTCTCTGTTAGAAGATATTTTCTCGGTTCACGGTTATCCACGTTTTCTCGTCTCGGACAATGCCTCTATTTTCAAGAGTGAAGCCTTCCAGTCATACTGTAAATCCCGCGGAATTTTACAGAAATTCATAGCCCCTGGCCACCCCGCGACAAATGGACTCGCCGAAAGAAACGTGCAGACTCTCAAGAACCGTCTGAAGGCCACGTCACACGACCACGACAGCGTTTTCCAAAGAATAAGGAAAATTCTATTTCGTTACAGGGCTACCCCTCTCGCCTGTGGTCAGTCACCAGCAGAACTGTACCTTCACAGGAAAATTCGAATTCGCCTAGATGCCATCTTCCCCAACAGTTCAAGTGCCTCTAATTCCAACTTACTGCCGTCTTCCCGTTTTTTTTCAGAGGGAGAGAGGGTCCAAGTCCGTTATTTCGAGAACAAAAAGCCTACCTGGAAGTTCGGGTCTGTCAAGAAAAAACTCGGAACTCGTCACTATCAAGTCTTTCTGGACTCAGGGAAAATCGTCAAGAGACACGTGAATCAAATGAGGTCTACGCTTGTTCCTGCTCCTTCCAAAAGAGTGACGTTCGGACCAGTACAATCTTTCAACGTCCCGAGGTTTCCTGAGACGCAGGCACCTCAAGACAATCCACCCTTCCCAGAAAACTTGCCCGTTGAGTCACCACATCCTCCTCAATCGCGTTCGCCATCAGCAAATGAATCCCGAGCATTACAACTAGCAGAGCCGCCACTGGACGAACAAAGAAGATGGCCTCATCGTGTCAGATGCCCGCCGTTACGTTACAATGATTACGTAATGTACTAGTCTCCCCTTTCTCGTACTTTTTCATTAAGGGAGGGAGAATTATTGTATATTGACTTCAAATGTCACTTTTATTGGCTCCTCTACTGGCTTAAAAGCATCTGGGTCATCTTATGTTTCTTTTTCTTTTTCCAGTCAGTGTTTTAAAAATATATGTTTCAAGAAATGTCTCGCGTGCAATTTTATATTACATGATTGTCACACAAAAGTCACAACACCCCCCGACTTCACTCAACAGGAAAGTGCACTATCACGCTCAACCTCTGATTGCGTAGAGACCCGAGGGCCAGTACCGAGCACGTACCACCCCTCGACTCTACCATTCAGAGGATAGCGTTTCGGTGACAGATCACACGTAAAAGATTGTTGTTAAGAAGGCAAGCTACAACAGCCCGTATACACATGACATAAAATTGCGACATTTTGCTGTCAGACACTTTTGAAAAGTTGCACGAAAAGTGTCTGACATTTGATTTGTAAAGGCCCGTATACTCATTTCTTCTTTTCAAAAGTGTCTGAGACCAACTCTCGCAATTGGGAATTCAAGCTATCGGATACGAGGTCTGGCGGATTTCCGGGTGATTTACTAGAAAAAGTACACTTTTCTCAACATCGCCCACAAAAGTGCCGATTTGAGTGATTATTTTGTATTGTTTTACAGTTGCTTCAACAAACTTTATTTTTGTTGGAGCTACTAGGCGTTTTCCATGGCTATTATGTATTGATATACAATCACATACATTTTCTTGAGTATCATGCTAATATCTTTTTTTTTCTGTCAGTGCATGTGTGAATCGTCCATCCCGAACAAATTGTTCTGTCTTCAGGTGTCACTCTAGGTGTGCAATACTCAATTTTGATTTGATTTTAAGCTCTCAAGCTCAGCTTTAGGCTAAACAGAACTTTAAAGTGACGTGGTCGACCCCGGCCTAATGCTAAACTGAAGCAACGCCACAAAAGTCGTGTCGTGTCCATCGCTAAAATTGAGCGAAGCTATACATACTTTTTCCCAAAGAATATGCGATAAAAACTTATTAAAGCAGTAGTTCCTTTATTAAGGGGTCCATATACGTACAATAATTATTGCGCAATAAATTTGTACAATATTTCCTTTCCAGATGTTTACGGATAAAAAAAATGGGATTTTCATTATATTGTGCAACCCACAAACGTTCAATTTTACTGTACAAACCCTAGTTTGCGCAATATTTATTGTACGTGTATGGGACGCTTAAGGCCCCTTTTAAGGGGACCATACACGGTCAACCTTGGTTGTCAACATTGTTTACAACATTACGTGTTAACAACCAAGTTGACTGTCCGTGGGGAAGTTGTTTCAAAATTTCAACCTCCAACTTCCCCACAGACGGTAAACTTTGTTGTCAACACGCGATGTTGTAAACTAAGTTGACAACCAGGATGATCGTGTATGTCCCCCTTTACACGAGTAAGTTTTTTATTCAAAAAATATGTTCAATCTGCCTGCAAACAGACAATTTCGGGCTTGGAAAATCTGTTAATTTTTTTAAAAAATGGCTACTTCGATTTAATAATAATAATAATAATAAAAAAAAAAAAACAAAAAAAACTTAGGTCCGCATTTATGAACGTTCTTTGAGTCAAGGAACCGTTGAGACCATTTGAACCGTTTTTCAAATGTCATCCCAGAAGTTACTTTAAATTTGCCTTGAACTTCTACCTTGTAATTTCACGCTCATATTCCTTCGACTTATTTGAAAAAAGGAAAACTACTGTATATGCGCGATTTCCTGAGATTAAAACGAGTCATTAAAAACCAGGATTAGTGCAGAAATAAGGTGATGAAGTGTATGCCGAGTAGTAGACGAGTGAAGATGGGAGGGGGGGGGTCAAGGAATCATCACTGCAGTTCCGCCTTAAGCCGGCTCCACACTCACCCCCGTGAATTCACGGAGAACACACACTCACGCCGTGAATTCTCTTCGCGAATTCACGGTGTTCACGCAACCGAGGCGCTTCTTCCACACCCACGGTTTTTCACAGTACGTGCAGTGTCAGTGTCGTTCTGAAATGGAGATAGAAAGGACGCTTTTGGCTGCTGCAGCTGTGACTGTTGGTGCATTATCCCACTATTTATACCAAAAAGTAGTGGATAATGCATCTAAAAAAAGAAATAAAAAGAGAAGATGGTGGATGACAAGTATTCATCGAAATAGGACGAGGTAAGCACGTCATTCATTACTGGTATTTATTGCTTCTTATGAAATGGTCATTAATTCCTACGTTTCTTGCAGGATTTCGTTAGAAAAAAGTTTAACGGATTTGGTGGCTGAACCTTGCGGTGAATTCAGCAAATTTACACGCATGTCGTCGGAAGATTTCGAGCTTCTCCTCGAAAAAGTTTCGTCACTCATCGCGAAAAAAGATACCCGAATGAGAGAGGCAATTCCAGCTAGGACAGGAGATACTTTCGAAAGCCTTCATTTCTTATTCAAAATTTTACCGCAATGCATTTCGAACATTGTCCCCGAGGTGTGCCAAGCTCTGAACCATGTTTTGAGGGATGAAACAAAGGTAAGCCTGGAGTTACACTTAGTATATTAGCCCTGTTTCTTTACTATACACTGGGTAACATGTAATATAAGTAGCATGGTATCAAAATGGGGGGGGGGGAGTTAAAATTTCACATTTGAACGAACCAATTTTATTTTTGAAAGAAATTGGGTGGACGGGCGTGACTAGACGTTAAAGAAAGTCTTTCGCAGTATCTGTGGTTTGTGGAGCAGAAGATGGCATAGCTGGTGGTAGTTGAAGAATTTGTGATTCGGTGTGCCTTCGTAACTGCACTGAGAAAAATTTCGATATATTTTCCGGTCAGAAATGAATTTAATGGACTGTCAATTAGACGCCACCGTCCTTTTAATTCATTTTAAGAACCGGTCAGGGGAACAAAACTGGACGGTGATCCAAATAACCGTCCCATAAATTATAGACATTTGCCGTCCCTCAAAAGCCATGTATGACAGAGTCATTAAAGATGGCAGGTCTACCGAAAGGCCGGTGGGCCTAATTATTCCACCGGTCATTTTGACAGTACTTTTCTTCATAAAATGGACGGTAGGATATTCAGTAACGGTAAACTTTCCAGGTATTTAATTGATAAATAGACGGTCAATTTTCACAGGCCGTTTATTTAAAAAATGACAGTGGAAGAATTATGGGTTCGGTTATTTCAACCGTCTTCCCAAAATTTTTTAGGACGGTGCTCAAGAATTGTGATCACGGTGAGACATACCACGTGGTGACGCCTGAACCATGCCTGCACTTCGTAGTCTTATTTATATCTATTGACAGAAAAAACAAACAAAAAACCAATAACAATTACGAGAGTCAACGTCGTCAGAAGGTGGTTTTAAAGCGCGTACTTACCCACTTGAAGGTATTTTTCTGCCACAAAGTCGGAGAGCCATGATTTGATGCGCCACGCCCGAAAGGTTTTGAGATCAAGGCAGAGCTCCTTCTCTCTGGGGAAGAGTAGGTACTGAAGACGCCTTCAACCTCGGGGCTCATAACCAGACGTTCTCTCGCAAAACATGCAGCGACTGAGATTTAAGATTTGAAATTAACCAAGAAATAAATAATTCGTCACCTCCTTAATTACTTATACATACCAACTTTTATTTTTTCTTTGCTTCCCATGCCTCCCATTTGTCTTCGTCTTATATCACCTTCCTTACACGCCATCATATTTATAGTTTAGCCAACAAAATTATCGTCTTGACTGTTCCACAACCAACAGGGCTGTTTGATTTTGAATTTACATAGCCTATAAAATCATAAGACAACCTCTGTGAAAAAGGGTTAATGAAGGAACCTATACAAAAAGTATTGCATACATATTATACCTGTATCTGAAACGCTGAATCTTTGCAATGAAGGGGCGCGCTTGTAATTGTGAAATTACCCTTAAATTCCACGGTTGGCTGATGAGTCTCCTATGTCGCACTTTGTATCGAATTGAACTGAATCCACATTACAAAACACGAACTGGCAACTGTGGTATAGAACTCGGAGACATAATATCTTACTCAGCGGAGCTTCGTCAACGAAATGACCGTCAGATCCCTGATGCACCGTCACTTCAAACGGTTGCGCCGTCTTCTAAATTGTGTCCACCGTCATTTAAAATATTCCCACCGTTCACGTCTCTACTTTTCCTGCATGAACCCGTCGTCGCACCTCTTCGCCTACAAACTCTTAGTCAACATATTCCAACCCACCTTCAAATTATATCCACCGCCTTTTATTGAGTTCACCGTCTTTAGATTGAACCCACCGGCTTTTGAATCATTACAACCCACTAAATAAACTCAACCGTCTTTATAAGAGTAATTCACTCGCTTCTACAGCACGCAGTGTCTCACTGTTGCCCAAAAAATGCAAGAATAATCCAGGCGATGGTACTGCCTCTCAAATCTTTTTGCCCACTCAGTATTCTAATATTTGTCATGAAGTGTATTGAAAATCCTCCTTTATGTCTACTCACGATTTTTTGGGCAAGAATAATTCTTCTGGCTCTATGAAAAACAATAAATTATTATACTTTCCATGCACGGCTAGATTAAATGCGGACCGGTTACATTTACAAGATCTAGGGAATAAAGTTTAAGAAACGGTCCTTGACTCATACAATAAGAACGGTGGAGTTATAATTCCGACGGTCATTGTGTACATGGATTCGCAGAGCTTAGTACGAGCCGGCTAGTTTCATTTTAGGCATCGGCTAAATTTTATGTTGACGGTGACATGCATCACAGCGGTTGAACTTTGACCGGCACCGTTTTTTTTTCTCACCGTTCTTTTTAAAAAGTGACAGGAAATATACCTTTTTTGACCGTGGAATTAATCCGACCGTCCCTTTAATTTTTTGATTTTTCTCAGTGTGAGCGTCCGGTTCAGAATAACTGGTAGTTTGACGAGGGTGCATGTTGGAGGATTGCTGGTGTGGAAAACGACGAAAGTGGCCAGGGTTTACATTTTCATGGCTTGTGGAGGAGGAACAGGAAGGTGTAGGCGATTGGTTGAATGTTGGTGATTGGCAGGATGTTTGATAGTATGGCGGAATGCTGGTGCGTCTTCTTAGAAATATACCGTCGATTTCAAACATGAAGTGCAGACGTTCTTCTTCCGACAGGCTTCTCAATTTCTTGGCCAACATTTTGCCATACAAGTCGCAGTCGTCTTCTGGGGGAGGATCCTTCTTTTTAAGAGCTAAGTTTAAGGTAGCAACGGCTTGTTTGATGTATATGCCCCTGCTTCTTCTTCGATTGATGTGCGCTTGCGCCGCCGACTGGACTGTGATTCTGAAGACTGCGGTGTCGTAGAGCGTGAGATTGTGGAAGCGTCATTGTCGTCGCCATTGGGACGCTCTTCCCCTTCATCGGTGACATCGATATTTTAAGTCTGTTGACCATCCTAGACATGTATAAGAGAATTTTTATGAGCGTCAATCACTCTAATTCATAAAATTAACATATCAGTCCAGTAAATTTTTCAGAAAGGGGCAAATGAAATACAAATTTTGCAGATGAATGTACTTCGGGATTGAAGTAGGACAAGCTCTCCTAGATCGGGGGTGGGTTAGATATGCCCTCCTTTGACCACGTATTTATTTCTATATTTTTTGGCTCACAACTAATACAAGATTAACGTAAAAAGTATTCATGAATTTATTTTATTTTTCAGCTTCCTACCTGCCCAGCAGAATGGATTGAAATCGAAAAAGGATTCAACGAAAAATTTCCTCACGCCTTGGGAGCAATTGACAGCAAGCATGTGGTCATACAATGTCCTATTAAATCTAGCTCTGAATTTTATAACTATAAAAAAACGTTTAGTATTGTGCTCTTGGGACTAGTGGATAGCAACTACAAATTTATTTTCGCCGATATAGGCTCCTGTGAAGGGACACCCTCCCCCCCCTTCCTTTTTGTGTTTTCTTTTTCTGTTATATTTGTAGATATAGGTAGTTATAGTATAATCATAGTTGTAGTTTTGTAAAAAATATGTTAGCTTTGTTAGCAATATGTAAAGGTAAACAGACTGTCCTCAAGATTTTGTAGTTAACCGTAACATAATAATCTCGCCATAATTAATAAAGACAAAGCGGTTATAATATTGATTCGTGATAGATAAAGAAGAGTGTGCGCGCCCCTTCCCTCGACACGTCCCCACCATTCCTCCGCAGCTAACCCCTAACTCCCACGTCCCCACATGAAACGGAAGGCAAGTGATCAGTCGCTCGTGAACCGTCTCGGGGAGTAATTGAGACTCCAGTCATACTTGAGATCCCGGTGGTAGGGATAAGTAGTACCAGTTGAGTCGGTTGCGTGTGAACGAGCTGTTGTCGGTGCGTGTAAGTGTACGATTACGCAGTTTAGTTGGTCTCTCGTCGTGTGTTGCCGTTTCGTCTTCTTACCAGTGTGTACGTTTGCGCAGTTCCGTTTCCTCCTCGCTGCGGGTCATCGTTTCTATCGTATTACCAGTGCGTGTGTTTACGCAATTTCAACGCCAGTGTCTTCCACGTTCGTCAGTGCGTAATCATACGCAGACTCAGTACCAGTGTCGTCAGCGTGTGGCAGTGCGTAATTATACGCAGTCTCAGTGCTAGTGTCATCCACGTTCGTCAATGCGTAATCGTACGCAGTCTCCGTGTCAGTGTCTTCCACGTTCGTCAGTGCGTAATCGTACGCAGTCTCCGTACCAGTGTCGTCAGCGTTCGTCACTGCGCAATTTTACGCAGGCTCAGCACCCTTGTCTTCTACGTTCGTCGACGCGTAGTATCACGCAGTCGTCAATAGTGTCTTCAACGTTCGTCATTTCATCGTGTCTCGTCTGTGCGTAATATTACGCAATATCAACGCCAGCGCCTTCAGCGTTCGTCAGTGCGTAATTTCACGCCACACCCCTCTAGTTACGTCGTGATTCGTCCGTGCGTAATACTACGTAGTCCCCGCGTCCGTATCTTCGACCTTCGTTGTGTCTTCAATTTCCATCGCACCCCTGTCGTCCCCGTTCTCGTCGAACTTCGTCGTCTTCGTCCCTGTCCTCGTCTGCGTTCATCAGTGTAAACTGTTACGAACCGTCTCGCCGTCCGTATTAACCTTCGTACGTTGGGTCGAATTCTAAGGAGCTCCTTCCCGAACCATTTATTAGACTGTGAGTACTGCCTGTCTCCCTCTCTATAAATCTGTTTCTTATTCCGTTCCGGGGCAGTCGTGAACACTCTTCTTTAAAAAGACTAGAATGGTTTAATACCGCAATTTACAAATCCGTCTTTGCAAACACTTCAATTCCATTAATCAATTTTATTAGTTGTATTCTAGTTTCTTGTCTTTATCGTTGAATACCGTTAACCTTTCGGAAAGTACCGTTTTAATAGAAAGAAATTAAAGACGATATACTTTTATTTGTTCATTTTTCCTATTCCTCTCCTAACAATCTCACCACCGAGCAAGAAATCCCCACGTCGTGGTAGAATCTTACCACACTCCCAAGGACGGATAAGTGACGGCGGAGTGTTTAGAAATAGTATTTTGTGGAAGAAAATTTGTGACAATACTTTGAATTTACATCCCCCTCAAAAGTTACCAGATTCCAGTATTGAGCTGCCGTACGTATTTTTGGGTGACAGTGCTTTCGCTCTTACAGAACATGTCATGAAACCATACCCAGGAAATCACGAATCTGGATCACCCAAACGTATATTTAATAAAAAGCTTTCAGGTGCACGCGTGATGGTGGAGAACGCGTTTGGTATATTGGTTTCAAAATTCCGAGTATTTCGAGCACCATTAGCTTTGTGTCCTGATGAAGTTGCTCTCATAACAATGACTTGCATTTTGCTTCACAATTTTCTGCGGAAAAGTTGTAGTTCTTCTCATATTTATACTCCTGCTGGGTCCGTTGATGTGATTGATGACAATGGGGAAATCGTACAGCTTGGTTCTTGGAGAGAAGAAATAGGAGAAAACAACGCTATTAAAAATTTAACGGGGGTCGCTCGTAAACCAGCTGTTAGTGCCGCAAAAGTTCGGGAGGAATTTACCAAACATTTTGTGGAATCACATAAGTAGAGTAGGCAGACAAAAAGTAATGTTTTTGTTAAATAAATATGATAACATGTACTTACATTTGATTCCGTATTAATGGTTCTCCTGCACAAATCCCGTTCTCCAAGAAATGAATCCATGAAGTCGAACGCGAACCATATAGGTTTGTACACCTCACTGGACCCAGCTCCTGAGTGAATGGAGTCTCTCACCATTTTCTTATATTTTCTGTAGCTGGACATGAGAGAATCCCGTTTCCTCTTCAAATCAGGGACGGGAACGTCCAAAAGAAGGCTTAGTCGCCCCCAAGCATCGCTCACCAGAGTTTTGTTTTTGTGGCATGGGTGCTTGGGGTCCCACAATATCGGCTCCGATTGAAAACTTAGTTCTTTTTCGTTGTTCCACATATCGTCGGCGAAGAAAAGACCACGTGACACGACAACATTCAGTTCTAAATTACAACTGACAACTAAAAGGCCTTGTTGCCGGTGTGCCGAAAAAAAAAGAAATAATAGTAAAAATAAAAAAACTGACGATTGTGCGAAACGTGAATGTGGAGGGTCTTCTCTATTCACGGCCGCGAACCCTTTGAAGCGGGAGGCAAATACCACCTCAAAACGGGTGAAGAGCGTGAACGCCCGTGAAAGACCGCGAAGACCCTACACACTCACATTCGCGCTCTTTACGCTCGTTCACGGCGTGAGTGTGGAGCCGGCTTTAAGCGCATTTTTTCGGAGTAACAATACAATCACAAAACGAACAAATTACCAGACCATTAATGAGTAGGGAATGCTACAGAACAGAAATGTGACCAAGCCAAGCTTCCCTGAGGTTCATTATTTACACCTCTTTTATCAGAATAAAAGAGACTTCCCATTCCATCAGTGGCTATCGAAGCCGCCTTTGAAGTCCTCTGGTTAAGGAAGTTCAACACATTTGAGTAAAAAACAGATGTACCTACTGCTTTGTTGGTGTTGCCGGTGTTTTTCAGGAGAGGGAATTCCCACCGAGGCACTTCTTTTTGGAAGCTTAGATTTTTTCCATCATATGGCCACTCGCAAAATTGACTTGCGTTGGCTCGGAATACAGTATTCCAACCAGAGAACATAAATTCGTTCACTTCGAACTCTCAATCAACATTTAAAACCACGAATTTAATTGAAACACCCGGCACTGTCATTGAAATCAGTAGGAATTCTACCAAGGAGTACTCTTTTCATTATCAGACGGCAGCGCTCCAAGTGATAGCTTGAATTCCCAATAAGTGTCGCAATTTTATTGCACGTGTATACGGGCCTTAAACATTTTTTCCAGACCGAAAACAGGTGTATTATTCAGAATGAATAATAAACCAAAAGGGTTCAACAAAAAACCTTATAGTCCAGTCAACGAATGATTCTAGAAGGAATGAGCGAAAGCAGAAATTTTGACTCCGGAATCATGTTTGGACTTGTTAGGAGGTAAATATACAAAAAGTCCCCACCCCTAGGAGGTGAGCCCGAGAAGGGGGGAGCACAAAGAAGGTCTCATTTTTCGGATTTTCACTGATATCTGAAAAACAGAGCATAGTGGGCAAAACTTTTGTGATAACCAATTAAAGCTGACATAAATATCAGAAACTTTTGTCACATGCATGTTTCACTAATTCCGAACCGTTCTCGAAATACATGCCCCACAAAAGTAAAAATGTCCGAAAAAAAAAATTTTTATTCCACGTTTTCCGTTGAACATTCTTTGATATCGTCTAAACCGCTTATCGTAGGAGAAAGCCCTCAGGAAGGAAGTTGTAGAGGATTTAATTATAGCTCAGTTACGGTGTGATCGTCTTGAGACACAGTTTTCACGTAGCTCGCACACTTTTTCACCGTACACGTCCACCTTGCCGCGCCGGTACTTTTCAATAATTTTTGAAAGCCGTACGTGAAACCGTGTAAAACTAATAACGTTCGGCCGAAACGGCTGGTGCTTGTAGACACGTCCGACATTGCTAAAGACACTGAATCGGAGACTGGTGGTGCGATTGGAATAAGCTGTTATCGTGTTATTGTGAAGATTTGCGATATCGAGCGAATACTATTTGCAAACCTTTGTAAACCTGACTCATCGCTTGTTTAAATACTCTACTCAACTCGCGGGACCCATCGGAGAGCTTGCCCATGAAGTTACGGGAGGCATGAGATATACTTTCTAATCCCTTCTGACTCTGCGGGACCCATCGGTTAGGCGACCGTCAAGGGCACCGAAAGCGATCAAATTGATCTAAAATAGCTCATCCCCACGGAAAAAAGGGTGTTCTTTCCGAATCCGTCATCAAACGTTGCAAAACGTTCATTAGGAAGCGAGCAAATTGCATTTTGTCGAGAAAAGTTACTTAAGCTTAAAATCATTTGGAAACTCTTATCTCGAAGAGTTTTGATTTTCGGACCATAGCCGATGAGGCATTTTCGCTCACAAATGCGGTCCAATTTAACCCATTTTTTTGTACATGCCAAAACCGACCACCCTGTATTATGTAGGGGAAACTAGGGATGTTTGACACGTAGGGATATTTGACCCAGTGTGTCAATTTCAGTTCCTACTACCGTTCAGCAAACAATTTTGACGTTTCTTGCAGTACTCAGCGAAAGAGCTGCTTACTAGCTCTTTCACTAGTTATTTCAGAGACGCCTCAATTTTGTTGATATTTCCGTTGGTAAATCATCTCTAGTTTCCCCTATGTATTATGAGTCAATTGTCGAGCACACAGCGTGGAAGACTTAGTTTCCGAGGAAATGCCGGAATGTTCTTGATTATTGACCTGAGAGTCTAACTTAGTTTTGATATTAACGGGCGTCTTCTCGAAGGTTTACGTAAGTAAGGCTGTTATTCAACTATTAATTAAGTATTGTGATGTGCATTTTGGCTGCAAAAGCGATTTTATTCAATTTGAGAGCAATACATTTTTAAAATTTCACGCACTTGAATTTTTATTTTTTTACAATCATGCCTTTAATCCTCACGATTGCTTACCGTAAAAAAAGAAAGTAAAGAAAACGAATTATGATTATAATATGTAATTCTTTTCATTTCCAGGAATAAACATTTTTCACGGAGATGACCAGTATTACTTCTTTTTGTCCTAAATTGAGAATTTACAATACATGGTGGGTCGGATAATCAGACACATATTTTGGTTACTGTCTCAGATTTTGATATGTTGCTTTTTTTTTTATTCATTTTGAAATGAACACAGTAAATCCATCGCCTCATTGAGTGTTGAACCGCGTAAAAAAGTTAAGGACTCATTAGAGGAATCCTTAACTCGAACTACATTTGAAGTGTCTTTACTTACGACGCGACAAACGAACCATCTAGGGCCCTTTCACCCTAGAAACTGTGTATCGCTAGACTGCAGCAGACAAAATAAATTGAAATACGTAGGACAGAAAATGTCAGATAGTAGCGATGTTTTAATCCCGGAAGTGTCAGTACCTTAAGGGCCTCGCCACACCGAACGCGAACTGCCGCGCGGACTGGTCCGCACGCGGAAAAACTATGGTAACGGGGTATACCTCACCCACGTTGTCATGGTTTTCTAGCAAGCGGACCAGTCCGCGCGGCAGTTCGCGTTTGGTGTGGCGAGGCCTTAAAGGTTGATTCACACGGCACAGTGCCGTGCCCGGCAAAAATAAAAATATTATTCTCACAATTTCTAGGGGTCAATTCACACTAAACCGGTACATGACAGTGATTTAGTGCTCCGATCGGCAGCGTAACGTGATTACCACAGTGATTTTTAAAATGTTAAGGCAGTTTAACATGTGAGAATTAAAAATAACAGTGAGCACATTTTTCTGAAAAATCACTGTCTGATCAACTAATTTGCGGATCAACAAAACGAATTCTGCGGACCAGCCCCATAACTCGCCCCAAAGTGTTCCGACTAGGCTGATTTTCTGTATTTGGATTCTGCTCCGGTGGCAGTACAAGCCAACAAAATTTGATGACGATCCGGTAATTTGCTGACCCCAATCTTCCCCCACTGGAGCAGAGTCTAAATACAGAAAATTAGCCCAGTCAGACCAATGTAGGGCGAGTTATGGGCTAGTCCGCAAATTGGGAGGACCCGTCTCATCACTGTTAAGTGTGAATTTACCTTGATTTGGACCACGGAGAATCAATAAAATCGGACTTGAATGTTTTGATTTTTATTTATGTTCAATCAAACAATTGTGTGACGTACAATGGAACTACCACCTGCAACTGCAGGTCCATAGTGGCTACCAGGATTGTGGCTTCTTCCCGCCCCGGTGGAACGCCCTTTAGGGCGCAGTACCGGGAATGACGGACTGTGCAGCCGGGAAGTGACCCGGCACGTGCAAGTCCTGGTTGTCTCCACCTCACTCCCAGTCAGCCGTGCCAGCTGGTCAAAACTGATACGTTACCGTGGTGGACCACTTGGCGGTGGGGATTTTTACTGGTAAAATGTGAGGTGGAGTGTGATACCCGTGTTGTTCGGAAGGGGGGGGGGCACCGGGACCTAGAGCTCAGAGGTTCCGCGGACGGGAACAAGCTGCGGGCTGGTAGAGGCTCGGAGAGCGTGGCGGTGATGATGAGATGCGGTGGTCACTGGTACTCTAGGTCCCAGTACCTTGGGTATCCGAGACCGAGAGTTGGCTGGTGGAAGGGTCACCAACATTTGCCATTGTTGGTCCCGTGCCCAGACGGCATAGTGGGCTACCATGGACTATTCGACGTATATTATTACCTTTATGTTTCTAAAACTGTTGAACCAGAAGAACAATTATGAATCATGGAGGATTGAGGCATTTCAAAAGAAAAGTACATTGAAAACTGCTTCGCTGCTGCTTGCTTTTCGTACTGTAACGAAAAGTATATTTTGGTAATTATGGGCATGGACGGTGGGTATAACAACTTGAGATTGGGTACCTACTCTAGCATTTACACCTGTATTCATTGACATGAAACATATATACCAAGTTTTCGTAATCGAATCTGTAGATCTTTCTCACAGTTTACCAGGACATTCATTCATTTTTATGATCAAGGAAGTATTATTTCACCAGCTTACACACGATGACACGATTTTTGGTTTTAAGTCCCACATCCTATACCTCCTTGTCAAGTTTTCGGCACACTACAAGTACACGAAATTAATGAAAAACTGTTCTTGAATACCAAGATGCTCAGATTGAATACCTTTCTTTCGACTCATTATTCAACTGTTGACCGTTGTTTACCGCCATCAGGGGTGAAATACAGGACATTTTATACTTGCCGTTAAATATACTGCAAAATTGCAACTACTGATTACGAAGGAAATGTTTAAAAAACACGAAACGCGGCCAAAACTTGCAAGAAACTCGGAAAGTAAATAAAAATACCCTACTTATCAAGAAACCTGTGTGATAAATGATAATGATATGAGGGACCAAATATGGCGCTGATTAGGCGTGTTGCAGTACGGGTGGTATACGACTCATCAACCGGTCAACTCATCAACGCTATAAAAAAGGGATGCCGACAACGGGGCGAAAAAAGGTAATTCTCATCGACTGTTACCTTTTCTCGGGTCGTTCCCTCTACACAAGTCCGAAAACAATCATCGCACTCTTGTCACTAAAAACAAATTCTCCTAATACTTGGTCTGCGAACAGCAATAGTGATGTGCCATATTTCATGCTCGACTATTTTGTGTTGTAATGATCCTCCGTATTAAAAAATTCCTTCGGTGTGACAACATAACTCAAAAAGACCCCATCTCCTTTCGAATGTGTGTTTTGTTTCTGGAATTATTCATAATGTAAGTGCCTCAATTGTATACAACCTATATCTAATGAAGGATTTAAAGTATTCGTCACGCAATATTCTTCAAGCTACCTCACGGAACTTACAATTAAGACAGGTTTGTAAAACCAAAGAATATTAAGCTAAAACATGCGAGCCATCTTATACTCTTTTTTCATCTTTTTGATAAGATTCCGTATGTAATTATCCTCTCTATCATCCGGTACAAAATTAATGCTTCTGTTTTTCTTTCTAATCCAACAGCTACTATAGTGCTTCAAATTTAGACTCTGGCTGACCAATAAAGCAAGAATTTGCCCCGCTCTAAGGCTTGTACGTTGCACCAGAGTACAATGTTACAGAGAGGATGATACAGATGTTGTCCTCCGGGTGAGAACGCACGACGTTTTATTAATAGCTCCTCCAAATGCATCAAATTTGACTCTGGAGCCAACCAATAAAGCAAGAACTTGCCCCGCTTTAAGGCTTGTAAGTTGCACCAGTGTACGTCTCAAAAGTGGCGAAATTAATCAATTTTGACCGTTACAGGTGATGAGGTGTTGTCCTTCGGCTGAGGCATCAAATTAAGACTCTGACTGACTCATAAAAAAATATTTTGCCCCGCTTTAAGTCTTGTAAGATCGTCCTCCGGATGAAAACGATCGGCGCTTTATTAATAGCTCCTCCAGTGCTTCAAATTTAGACTCTGGCTGACCAATAAAGCAATAATTTGCCCCGCTTTAAGGCTTGTACGTTGCACCAGAGTACCTCTCAAAAGTGACGAAATTAAGCCATTTTGAATGTTACAGGTGTTGTCCTCCGGCTGAAAACGCTCGACGTTTTATTAGTAGCTCCTCCAATGTTTCAAATTCAGACTCTGGCTGACCAATAAAGCAAGAATTTGCCCCGCTCTAAGGCTTGTACGTTGCACCAGAGTACAATGTTACAGAGAGGATGATACAGATGTTGTCCTCCGGGTGAGAACGCACGACGTTTTATTAATAGCTCCTCCATGGTGTTGTCCTTCGGCTGAGGCATCAAATTAAGACTCTGACTGACTCATAAAAAAATATTTTGCCCCGCTTTAAGTCTTGTAAGATCGTCCTCCGGATGAAAACGATCGGCGCTTTATTAATAGCTCCTCCAGTGCTTCAAATTTAGACTCTGGCTGACCAATAAAGCAATAATTTGCCCGCTTTAAGGCTTGTACGTTGCACCAGAGTACCTCTCAAAAGTGACGAAATTAAGCCATTTTGAATGTTACAGGTGTTGTCCTCCGGCTGAAAACGCTCGACGTTTTATTAGTAGCTCCTCCAATGTTTCAAATTCAGACTCTGGCTGACCAATAAAGCAAGAATTTGCCCCGCTTTAAGGCTTGTAAGTTCCACCAGAGTACCTCTCAAAAGTGACGAAACTATGCCATTTTTCCCACTATAATATTGGTATTATATTCTGGCTAGAATAGCTCAAGGGCAATTTCGATGGCTTCTTATTGCTTATTGTTTAATGCCTGAAATGCTAGAACAAGATGAACTCATCAAGAAACATGGATTATGAGATGAATTAAATAATTATACTCTTGATTGTCCTCTGAATTTGAGCTGTTCTTTTTTTCATGATCATGACTATCATGGACGATGCTGTGAAATGGATTTTTGAGTATTCTCTCGTGGATATAAGCGTTCATTTTCTTTATCTGAGGTTATGATTGTTAATTTTTGGGGCAGTTATTCAATCTTCGTGATTTCCAATGCCACGTCTTTTGGCGTTAAAAACAAAATTCCTTATTTTCTTCTCGACATACGGGTGGTGTACAAACATGAATTTAACTTCATATTCCTATATTTCACATAAATGCAATGGCTGTATGGTACGAAGCGAATGCCAAAGGAAAACAAAAAAAAACTTCGTAATTGCAAAATGTCTACGAGGTATGAAGTGTTGGGTTCGGTGTCTAGCTATTGTGTAATACCAATTTTGTCATTTAGAGCTCTCATCATCCCGTGAAACGAAACTTCAGCGTCCAAATCACCTTGGTCCAAATAAATGAAATTAAGAACCTGTGGCGAGGATAACATAAATTTCCTAAAACTGTAATCTTTCTTTTTTTCGTTACCGACGAGATCAATTGTTTTATTGATAGGATTTTGAATGATTTTTATAAGCTTCAGTTTGGTGGTGTAAATCGTGTCTTGTTTTCAATTTTGTTCTTGTAAAATTCCTATCACATGTTACCCCAAAGCTACAAAGCTATCCACCAAATCGTTAATGGGGAACTTGCATGAATCTCAGATTGGGAAGAAAAGCGTACCGGTGACTTGACCCGTGAACTGAAGGATAACAACGGAAGTTACAATCCGATTGGTGCGTTTTAAGATTTTTAAAAAAGGTTCAAAGTTCTTCAGGAGGGGATGGATGATGCGACGGGAAATGACGTCAATCCTTACTTGTGAAGCATTTGAGGGAACTTTAAATTTTTTTTTTTTTTTTTTTTTTTTTTTTACAAATAACATGAAAAATTTCCATCCAGTAAACGCGTCTAACCCCCTCTTCCCCGCATCATCCATTTCAATAAATAAGTTTTGACGTAATAGAACCCCCACTCAAATTTTTTTAAAATTCGCTGAAAAAACATCCTTTATTGATTTCAAAGTTTAATGTGAGCAATAGGCTTGTGGAAGAGCCCTCTTTAAAGCCCTGTTCACACGAAACGTTGGTCTCCCACGGAAGAGCGACGGCGAAGAGATCAAAGGAGTAAAAAAAGGAAGAATCCTTCGTCGCAAAATTTACTGGATCTAGGGTGGGGTAAGCGTTGACCACTGCCTATCTTTCTAAACACCCGGCGGTAGAATTATTCTTTTAGTATTAGCCGAACTCTAATCCTGTTTCCTTTAAAAAATCATCCTAATACTCTGTGTTTTTTTTAGACGGTTAGTTTTATTTGATTTACAATTTACGTTTTTGTTAACTTATTCCACTTATGTTATCCTATATAGTCCACAGATGATGACCACAGACGTTGGTCGAAACCGGTCTGGACAATAATAAATTTTGCGACGAAGGATTCTTCCTTTTTTTACTCCTCTGTTCACACGATGCAATGTTTGAAGCTATATTGCATGCTGGTTTTTTAAAAACATATTTTCCTTCCTTTTTAGTTGTGTGAACGGTGTTTAAGAAACATCAACTTTTGAAAAATGTGCAAGTTCCCCATTGTTGATTAACGGCCTATTAATTCGACCTAAGTGAAAATGTCCGATTTTGACGAAGTCAAGCACTAGATTTTGATGAAAAATTGTTATTTCTGCCGAATAAACGAATGCTGAAGCAATAACCCAATTAAGTGATTAAGAAGACAGGTATATTATATCGAAGAATTTTTCCTGAAATTCGGGTCTAGTAGGTGCGTGCGAAACACTATAACAACCCAACAGCCAAATGCCGTTTTGCCTGCGTATCTATGCTTGAGTCTTTTGACGTATAAATTGCTCATCGAGCTATTTTACATTTCTCGGCGAGAAAGCTGGCCATTTGGCAACGACATTGCATATTTAGCAATGAATCACGCAGTTGAATCTGAGTAGATTCAGGGGGTTGTGGTATTTAGTCCAGTCAATAAGAGAATATAGACGACATGGTCAGTTTAGTGAATTTTTAATTTTCCAATGTGTTTGAGGTTGTTGGGAGGCAAACGTACTAAAAGTACCCGGATGTCCGACGTGAGCGGGCTGCTGGAGACCACCAGGAAGGTCACTTTTTTCGATTTTTCATAATTATATCCTAATAGTTTCCAACTTACGTGACTCGGAAATATTGGAAAATTGTGTTAAAAACCACCATTTTCTGTTTTTTTCGACTCTTTTACTTTGTAACGACTCTACTTTTAGTATCTCACAATTAGTTCTCAGAAAATAAGTTGAAGAGCGTTACATTTCTTTTGAAATGAGCCCTTTTCGAACATTTTAGACCAATGTAACCTCAAGTTACAGGCGTATGAACCGACCAAGTCTTTTCATTTTTAACAAAACCAACTACAAAACGGTAGAAATAACGGGGTCTATGAGCAGTACAAACCCAAGCTATATGTTCAAGCTTGATTTTGCCCGGCTTTGGATAGTAGGATTTTTTGAAAATGAAAAAACTTGATCAGTTCATACGTCTGTAACTTACTTTGTCAGCTATATATTTCAAGAAGTCCTGGCGCTACGAAGTGTGGGGTCCGACATAATTAGGAAAAACCGAAACAAGTGACCTTCCCGGTGGTCACCAGCAGCCCGGTCACATCGGACGTCCGGGGACTTTTACTATGTTTACCTCCCAACTACCCCAAACAAAGCGGAAAAATACAAAATCACTAAACCGACCACGTCGTCTACACTCGTTTTTCATCATTCATTGACTGGACTAATTTTGAAAGGAGTTTATTTTACAATAAAATAAGTTTAATGGCATACATTTCATCATGCTTTCATGTTCAAACTTATAATTATGTACATAATGAAGTTCGAGTGGGTGATCGTATGAAAAGCGATGTTCTGTGAAGGAATTTTTAGTACGGAGGATCATTCGTCTACTGAATTACCAAAATAAAGGTAAATACATTGAAATTGATGAAAGAAACGTCAGTTGTGTTGCCAACATTACAACACAAAATAGTCGAGCATGAAATATAGCACACCACTATTGCTGTTCGCAGACCAACTATTAGGAGAATTTGTTTTTAGTCACAAGAGTGTGATGATTGTTTTCGGACTTGTGTCGAGGGAACGACCCGAGAAAAGGAAACAGTCGAAGAGAATTACCTTTTTTCGCCCGGATGTCGTCCACTCTATAAAAAATCGTTGACGAGTTGACGATGGGGGGGGGGGCCTTATCAGACTTGACCTTCAAGTCATCAACGGACCAACTCTTCAACGATGATTTCGTTTTTTCCTCTGTGTATCATTAGTCAAATGTTTCTCATTTCGAACATCTTTCAGCTTATATACTGAGGATAGCGAAAACGGTGACTACTAACTCTTAATATTCAAGCTCGGCAAACATACGAACTACACATACAGAGAAAATACCCGCGTTTAAAACCCGCCAAATAAGAGCGTATTAACCAACGTATTAACGGTCGCACGGCAAAAGAGAAGTGTTAGCACTTCTTGACTTGAGTGCATCGAAACGGCAAAAATTTAAATCCAAAGTAAAAACAAACAAATTGTATTGAAATAAATAATTAAAACGATGAGCTGAAAAATATGCAGTCAACGTTGTGCACCTGTTTGGGTGTCACATTAGGTCTTTTCGGGCGACCCTCCAAACCTACACAAGTTACAAAATTTGCAATTTGTGTAGTTTTTAAACCAATTGAACACATGTTGCTATGTATACAACCTACAAATTTGTAACTTTTGTAGCTTTTGTAGGTCGCCCAAAAATACCTATTATGGCTGTTGTATCGTATAATTTTGAATTTGATGCACTTACGCAGGTTACTTTATCTCTTCTTTAGGACCTTGAAATGTATTTTTACAACGTGTATATCGAGTTGAAAACTATTTATTGAAGGAGGCAGTGAAATTCTGGGAGACTCAAAATCACGCGCAAAATATCCCGCAACGATCTTCGGTTTGAATGGGGGGGGGGGGGAGTGAAAAAGTGAGAGAAATTATCATCTAAACCCTAGTATGCATGACGTTTGAAATCACCACGAATACGTATGCTGGGTCTATTAGATCCAGCTATATTTTTTTCGGCATTATTTGTCTCATAAATTCCTATTTTGAGATGTCACATTATTTATTTAGAGGTTCATGACCGATTTGAACCATTTCAGAAATGCCAACGCCCATAAAAAACGTTTTTGTTTTCAACTGTTTCGGAGATTGAGCTCGAGTAGGGTGATCAAAGCCAATCGCCCATACAGTAATCTCGGAATAATGAAAAAGGTGGAAAATGTGTAATTGAAAAAATATAGAGTTGAACCACAATCTAACGGAACCTAAAAATCAATAAAACCAATTTGTTTCACATGTGATTAGGTCCATTTACATCTGGAAATTTTGTTGAAAAATTCCATCAGAGTTTGGTTCAACTTATAGTACCTAAACAATCCAGTTACAAAACAAAAATAATTCCAGCTATCAGAATAGTGTTGTTAGCGAATTTTGCACAAACCAAATGCGTGCACACTGCAATCTATTCGGGAACGAGTTACATCTGACGAGATTCATAACTGTCTTTTATTATTTTGACGGGTCTAGATGTACAAAAAATAATGGAACGAGGTATGGAACAATATTTTACGCTTACAAAAACTTCTTCCCATGCGCAAGGCCAACCAAAACGAACACCACTGAGCGAGTATCTCGCACTGCAAGTGAAAGAGAAACTTTACCCGGACGACGATGGAAGGGCATAGCCCAACACGATTCGAGTTTCGAGAAAAAATGGCTCCCCGGCGGGATTTGAACCCGCAACCTCTGGATTACCAGTCCAGCACGCTGCCATTTGCGCCACGGAGACGCCTATGGGAGTCGTACTCCGAGGGATAAGCTAAGCCGAACCCCACCCAGGTCCATTGTTTCTCGAAACTCTAGGCGCTTCTCCTGATCGGTAAACCACGCCGAATTTTATCTTATCTAGATGTTGTTAGATGGATATATTGAATAAATCTGTCGCCGGTATTTTAATTAATAAATTAATTAGACTGATATTATCCGGACGACGATGGAAGGGCATAGCCCAACACGATTCGAGTTTCGAGAAAAAATGGCTCCCCGGCGGGATTTGAACCCGCAACCTCTGGATTACCAGTCCAGCACGCTGCCATTTGCGCCACGGAGACGCCTATGGGAGTCGTACTCCGAGGGATAAGCTAAGCTGGGTGGGGTTCGGCTTAGCTTATCCCTCGGAGTACGACTCCCATAGGCGTCTCCGTGGCGCAAATGGCAGCGTGCTGGACTGGTAATCCAGAGGTTGCGGGTTCAAATCCCGCCGGGGAGCCATTTTTTCTCGAAACTCGAATCGTGTTGGGCTATGCCCTTCCATCGTCGTCCGGATAATATCAGTCTAATTAATTTATTAATTAAAATACCGGCGACAGATTTATTCAATATATCCATCTAACAACATCTAGATAAGATAAAATTCGGCGTGGTTTACCGATCAGGAGAAGCGCCTATAGTTTCGAGAAACAATGGACCTGGGTGGGGTTCGGCTTAGCTTATCCCTCGGAGTACGACTCCCATAGGCGTCTCCGTGGCGCAAATGGCAGCGTGCTGGACTGGTAATCCAGAGGTTGCGAGTTCAAATCCCGCCGGGGAGCCATTTTTTCTCGAAACTCGAATCGTGTTGGGCTATGCCCTTCCATCGTCGTCCGGATAATATCAGTCTAATTAATTTATTAATTAAAATACCGGCGACAGATTTATTCAATATATCCATCTAGAAACTTTACCCTCAAAATGAACCTATCACTCAATAATGCCACAAAATCAATGAAAATTACCCTACTTAAGCACTGGGTCTGTCATACCCAGTGCATTCATTATAGGTAGGTCGCCAGAAAAATGTCGCCGGAATCTCGACAATCGGAAAAAATTGCCCCAAAGTTTAAGAAATGGGTTGAATACAGCCAAACTGAAGATGTCTTAGAGGCTCACAGTGATATAGCGAAATATAATTCCAACGTAAGACGGTAACGCCTCACGATAAACAGCTCGCGATAAACAGCTAAATCTACTGGCTTGCCCCCACATCCCCCATTGCCCCATTCAAAGTTGAGCCGTCAGAAAAACGGTTCTATTTTACAATTTTTTGCTGCACACCCACCCGCGGTCAGCATTTCGACTCCACACATCCCTTAGTAGGAATTTTCCTCACATGATGAGGCTCGGTGGCGTCGATGCATTTTCTTTGTCGCTGAGCGAATTTGTTTGGAATTCTAACAAACATCTGGATGATTTCAACGTCAAAAATTTTCGCTCCCGCAGCTGGCGGTAAGAAAGAGTGCATTTCTTTTCGTATACGGGTATCCTAAGCCGTCCCAGAAGTAATAATGTTGATACCATAATTTGTTTCGTTAGTATGAGTCATCATGCCGATGTAGTGGAGCTCTTCGATGATAATAGCAAAGAAAAGACGTAGTCACTCCACGATTTCAATTTATTATATTCCAGACCGGTTTCAACCGTACAAGGTCATCTTCAGTGGTCCTAACGATCGACAGCAAATTAGAAACTATGAGCTCACAATAAATCAATAATAAATAACAAGTAATCGATTAAATAAATAGCATAAAACCATGTAAATTGACTAGAAAATTAATAAAACTACCAAAACAGAACTTAACCTTAAAACAGTGTACTTACTCCAAGGGCAGCGAGTCTGGGAGAAATTCCCTTAGTCAAAATTAATGTAAAAATTTTTTTTTTGTAAAAGTGATTTCGCATCACTTGTCTGAACGAGAACTGAGCAAGGACCTAAGGTTCATTGTTTTATATTTATTTGAAGGTGGGATTAAATCTACGAGTGACGAAAACATGGAATTGGAACCCTCTAATCTATCATTGAGACAAGAATCCCCCGTGATTTTTATTTCTCTGTTAATAAACAATCCTTCCAATACTTCCCGCGCCCTATGATTATCCTCGCACACCAGGACCTCAGCTACATGGTCGGAATCCGCATGGCACGTGTAATTAATGTGCGAATAAAATGCCGAATTCGAGCGTTGGAGATGTTCCTTGAATCGTGTGCAGAACTTACGACCTGTCCGCCCGCAGTAAGTCGCTCCGCAATCTCCACATCTTAGGCGATAAATCCCGCTCTTCTGAAAGATGTCCACTCGGTCCTTTCCGTCGCTCAACATGCTTTTTAGGCTGGACAAATTCTTGAAGGCCACGTTGTGAGTACGCTTCAGAATCCTCTCCAAACGTAGGGAAACGGGACCCAGGAAGGGTAAGACCACGAAATCTTTTGAATCGTCAACAAGTCGGCTCGACGGGAAAACTGAACGAATCAGTCTCTTTCTAGCTGTTGCCGCCACCAAGTCATCCACAACCCTCTTTCGAAAGCCATTGTTGACTGCCACTTCCTTGATAATCTCCAACTCAGAGACAAATTCTTGTCGTTCTAGAGGCAGTGAAAACAACCTGCTGACATAAGCCCGAAACGCGGCCATCTTATGACTCGGGTGGTGGTTCGAATCTGCCGGTATTACCAAGTCCGATGCTGTAGGCTTCCTATAAATCCCATATTTTACCCTATCCTCAAGTCTAGTTAGGGTAACATCAAGAAAGTTAATAATCCCGTTCTTTTCTTTCTCCAATTTGAAATTAATCTTAGGATGTAAGCCATTAATGAGGTCCAAAAACTTCTCCAGATCAGAGTCCGTTCCCTCCCACACAGTCAAAACATCGTCAACGTACCGAGTCCAAAGTTTAATGTTGCTGAAAAACGGATTGGTTGTCGCATCCATTATAAAACGCTTCTCCAAGTCGTCCATAAATAGTTCCGCGGCCAACGACGACACGCCCGACCCCATGGCCAAACCCTCTTCTTGTTTATAATACGCGCCATTGAATAACAAATAACTTTGTTTTAGGCAAATTTCGAACAAATTTATAAGCTCCATTCTGATTAGAGGGTCCTTACATGTTTGGTTTAAAGTTTTCATGAACACTTTCAAAACGTCGGTTGGTGGTACAGAGGGGAACAGATTCTCTACGTCAAAGGACAAAAATCTACAATTGGAGTCAAAAGATTGGATTCAAGGAACATCTCCAACGCTCGAATTCGGCATTTTATTCGCACATTAATTACACGTGCCATGCGGATTCCGACCATGTAGCTGAGGTCCTGGTGTGCGAGGATAATCCAGATATACACAGAGCAAGGAACAGGGCAGAAACTCAGACTTTTCCTCGCGAACCACAAAAACCGGAACCGAACGCACCGCAGGCAACGTTTCCCCAATGGATGAGAGAGGAACAGTGGGCCACAATTCTGGCGCATCACTTAGCCAGCTCGGCCCACCAAACCAGACGGAATTGTTCACCAACTCTGGTGAACTACAGCCCCTCGATGCCACATCGGCCGGATTCTCAGACCCAGGAACAAACCGCCAACGCTCAGTAGGGATAGAGTCCGTGACACCCACGACCCTATTCGCCACAAACGGCTTCAAATCATATGGCGCAGTCGCCAACCACGCCAAAGTCACACGCGAGTCAGACCAGGCCCAGACACAGTCCTAGGGTAAATTCAATTTCCACTCGCTCTTCAGAGCCCGATACAAACGGACGGCTAAATGGGCGGCCTCTAATTCGAGACGATTGATGGTCAAAGTCTTCAGGGGGGCCACCTTAGTTTTGGCCATAACCAAACGCACAGTTACCGCCCTAGACGGCGAAACAGCGCGCAGATACGCCACAGCAGCGTAAGCCACAGAACTGGCATCACAGAACAAATGGAGCTCATGGGATATTGAACCCCCAGGAGCCAAACGCCTCGGAATTCTCAGCCCAGACAAGCGCGGCAACTCCTCCACAAACCACGTCCACCGATCTAGTACAGCCTCCGGCGGACGAGCATCCCAATCCAGTCCCAGTCGCCACAACTCCTGCATAAACAGCTTGAAACGCACCACCACAGGCGCCAACCAGCCCGCCGGGTCGTAAATCCGGGCAATTTCGGACAACAGTTGCCGCCTCGTGCAGGCATTCTCAGAAAAGGCCACAGAATAGGCAAAACAGTCAGACACCGGATCCCACCGAACGCCAAGGACTTTAACCATGTCAGAATCCTCCGACCGCAAATCGACGCCACAGCCAAAATGCTGTTCAGGAATCCCTTTAAGCATTCTCGGGTCATTCGAGGTCCATTTCCGAAGCTCAAAGCCTCCCAGGTTCAACAGCTGGACCAGGGAGCGCTGCAGAGCCCGCGCCTCATCCAGGGTATCAGCCCCCGTCAGAATGTCGTCCACAAAGGTCGAAGTCCGCAGCACCTCGGCGGCCTCAGGATGTTACGCCTCGTGTTCGGTAGCGAGATGCCGAACCGTTCGCATAGCCAGATAAGGGGAAGGGGAAACACCAAAAGTGACCCTCGTGAGCTCATATTCCAGTATAGGTTCAGAGGAATCAGTCCTCCACAAAACACGTTGATAGCGTCGATCCTCAGGTCGCACGAAAATCATGAGGAACATTTGGCGTATGTCCGCCGTAAAAACCACCGTTGGTAACCGAAAATTTAGTATGACTGCCACGATGTCCGCTTGTAAGGCGGGTCCAGCGTGCAGTATGTCATTGAGGGAAGGGCCAGACGACGTCGGGGCGGACGAGTCGAAAACGACTCTCAGCTTTCTCTCCCCCCCCCCAGCTCCCTTAATCACAGCGTGGTGCGGGATATAATATCCCGGCACCTCAGCTTCAGTCACGGGTTCCATGTGCCCCAATTCAAGATATTCCGCCATACAGGCAGTATACATACGACGCAGCTCGGGGTCACGCGAAAATCTTCTCTCCAGGGCCAACAACCGCTTCCCAGCCTGAACACGGGAGTCCCCCAGACAGCCAGGATCCCGCTTAAAAGGCAGGGCCACAGAAAATTGCCCAGTCGGCAAGCGAGCAACAGATTCACGGAATAGCTCCTCGCACTCCTCCTCATCAGGGTTCAGGGGGTTAGCGAGAGGCATATCCTCTACCTGCTAAAACCGATTTATATTATGATTCAGTTCTTCGATAACAGGGGTAGCAAAGAACAATGGAGCAGGAGCGGACTCCGGCGCAGAAAAGTCTCCCCCCATAATGACCCATCCAAACAGCGACTCCCACGCCATGAGAGACGACGTGGAGGCCCGCACAGTACGACCAGTGAACACCTGGGAAAACACGGCCACGCCCAAAATTATATCCACAGGACGGGGCTCATAAAAGCGAGGATCCGCCCAGTCCAGAGCACAGAACTCATCGGCCACAGACGGAGAAACCGCCACGACCGGAAGGTCACCAGTCAAGGAGGGGGAGGGACGACATGAAGGGCCACAGAAATGCCAGGGGACATAATCTGCCTACGATCCGAAATCGTCGCAGACACCTTTCCCCTCGCTACAGCTAGAGGGGCGTTGGCAACGCCGGTAAAGGCCATGCCAGAACGCTCCCTCGGCAGTCCAAGGCGCTGAGCACACGCCAAGGAGATTAACGAATATTCAGAGCCCGAATCGATCAATGCTCTGACCAAATGCGGCCTACCGTCTCCCCCATAAACAGTCAGCTCAGCGGTAGCCAGCAACGCCACAGAGCGAGTCCTCCCAGCCAGCGCCGCCAGGGCAGGACTCGCGTCCACAATCGCTGGGGGAGACCCGGTGCGCGCAGAAAATCCGGGAGGGGGCGGGGCGATCCCCTGACCCCTCCCCACAGGGGGTTCACAGAAAACGACTCCATGTCCAGCAGACGGAGCGGCTCCCGCAGAAGGGGAAGCCATCACAGAACTCCGCGAAACGACGTGGTGAGACGGAGCAGAAACAGAAGGCACAGGACTCGGCGCAGGATAAACCGGCGTACGGGGTGGGCCCCCCCCCCCCAGAACGCCCAACAGAAGGTCTCGGCACAGTAGATCCACCACCCCCGCCCGAAGGCTTGTGCAGCAGGGTGTGGTGCATTCCGGGACACCTAGAGCACGCAGAACGAACAGCTCAGCTCCATACGGGATGAACGCCAAAACACTTGAAACAAAGACCCAAGGCCCTGGCGCGGTCCAGAAGCGCCTCCACAGACGATGATCTAAACATCCCACAGTCGACTATCCCATGGTCCGAGGAATTACAAACGGGGCAACGCCCCGAAGGCCCAGCAGAGGAGGTGTGGCCAGTCAGTCGTTGCTGGGAGTAACGTCGGGTCCCACCGGACGACGAAGACTTCTCAGTAGCCGCCCCCACCTGAAAGGAAGAACTCGCCTCCAGCACGCTACACTGCGAGTCAACGAAGCACAGAAATCGCTTCAGCGTTAAGTCCCCTGCGTCCCGATACTCCTTCGCAAACTGCTTCTGGAGGGACGCAGGCAGCTTCCTCAACAATCAATACGTCAGAAGGTAATCCGCGGACATCGGGAATACCAGATCTTCGAGCAGCCGCAGGTTCTTTGTGGTCGTCGCCACAAAACTGCGCAACTCAGAAATCTTCTCAGCAGGAGGGCGCTGATTCAGCAACTCCTTCAGGAATTTATCAGCCAGCAGTACAGGTTTATTGTAGGCCGTGTCAAGGATCTCCAATGCAACCTGAAGACTGTCGGATATCGTCCGAATCAGCTGCAGTGGCTCCCCAGACAGGCAATGCTTTAAATACCGCAGTTTTTCCTGACTAGTCAGAGTAGGGTTCTTTTCCACAGTTTCAGCAAAACAACGCCTGAAGGACGACCACGTCCTCAGCTCTCTAGAAAACCTAACCAGGTCCAGTGCGGGGAGCTTAATCCCAGTAGCAGCCCCTCCCCCCCAGCCGCCAGGTCGGCCTCACAGGAGGCGGGACGCTCAGATTTAATCACTTGCAAGTCCTCTCTAGCACAGACAATGTCAACGAGGATCTCGTCAAGTGCGAAGTCCTCCGACCCACGGTCGTCCACGTCATCGTCGTCAATATACGACGCCACGTCGGCAGCCAACTGGGCGATCTGCGAGCGGCACTCAGCGACCACAGAGGTGGCCGACAAAAATCGGCGAGCCGTGGGAGTCCCGGGTCCAGCCTCGCGAGCCGTCAGTATTTGGCCCCCAGCAGTTTTTATTCGAAGTTCCATCATGTCTTCGTTTTTCCGCAGAAAGTGACATAATTCCCCAAAAAGATAAAAATACAAAGGAACACGCAGAATAATAATAACCTCAGCACAGGGGGAATTGCTAAAAAATCAAAACAGATATACCCAGATATTCAACAAGAAATACTAAACCCGCAACGCAGTAAGCCAAATGAATCTCAACAGTCAAATACTATGACCCGCAACACAGAAAGGCTATTCGAGTCTAGACAGTAGGAATGCTACAACCCGCAACACAGAAAAGCTATGCGAGCCTCAACAGTCAGAATACTACGACCCGCAACACAGAGAAGATGCGCCGGTCTTAGAAACTTTTCCTTTTTTACCCCTCTTCCACAGTTAAGAGCGTAAGTTTCTCTTTTTTAAGTGGCTCCCAAAAATACAGGAAAGCCCGACAAGGGAAATAAGCAAAGCGAACGAGAAAATAACACAAATCCAAAAAAAAATAATAATAATAATAAACACACAGCTCAGGACAAACGACGATCAGGTCAAAAAGTTCAACAGAAAAAGTTGTTTGAAATACTTTTTAACAGCAGGGGGTAATAATATTTTATGACCGACGGTACTTTATCTCTCAGTCCTCAACGTCCAGATGTGACGGTCAGCAAATTCCACAGGAAAGGAATATGAGTACTGTGGGGTGTGGGCGAGGTAAGACACAGATGGCGTCAATAGGCAAGCGGGAGGGGTACACAGAGAAATTGAACCGCTCTTTGCCCCTAAAGTGAAAGAAACCCCACATAATGGATAAAAAAGAATCTACAAATTGACGCAAATTACCGAATTGAACACCTAATTAGTCAATTGCCAGCCGTTTTACTCAACTATTTACTCAACTATAGTAATCAAAATTAATAACTGTTATTTCATAGGTCTCAGGTTCAGAATTTACGTTATGAGGCCCAAGAGGATCACTTTAATGGTCAGTTTTCAGTCAGTGGGGTTTAAGATATTCAGCTCAGAAATTACAGGGCCCCAGTTATTAACTACATTTGGAGGACCAGACCCTTATGTAGGATCACAAACAGACTTTGGCAATATAAATTGGTGAGAGCAGGTGAATAAAAGTTCGAGTACTCACAGTCGTTACGGCTTAGGATCAGCCGGTCAAATTGGATAAATCACGGTTCAGCCGGTACAGGATCGCAGCCAGAGAAGAATTCCGGCCTCAGATGCAGAACTATGATCTGGACTCGCCACTTGTACGCGAACCAGAAAAAAAGGGACGTCCGAACAGTTCGACGTTTTTAAAGTAACAGCACAGAGTACAGTTAGCGGCGCGCGCGAGAAACAGACACAGAAAAAACTCTCCACACGCAGGCCTGAACGGCACAGCCCGCTCTTTTTCACCAGTCATTGCCATTTAAGGGGACAAATTAATTTACTAACAGAAAAAACCCAGACCAGCTAAACAACGGCAGGCAATGACCAGTTCAGATAAAAACATTATATTTCGAATCCAATAAGTGGCCCGAACACCTAGCTTTTCTGCAAAACCGCCAAAAATGGAAAAAATCCACGGCCCCCTTAGAAATCGAAACATTAGTGCTACTAAAAGATGAAAGGAGCCCACCACTCACTTGGCCAGTTGGCCGGATCGTCGAGGTTTACCCTGACTTAAAAAACCAGGTACGCGTCGCATGGGTACGCATCCCTCATTACGTCGATTCCGTACTTGGGTTTACGGAACTAAAGCGTCCTGTGGTCAAATTAGTACCACTGCCTCTCAACAATTAGCTCCTAATCTTTCGATACTCATTTTTTTATTTTTTTGTTATTTTTAAAACGAGAATTCATGACGTTTTTTCATATTTACAATTTTTTTTTAATTTTAATTTTTAATTTATCACCATTTCTTATTTTAACAATATGTATAATTCTACGATGCTCTTTTGTACAGTTGAATCATATGCTACAAGGGGGGGGGGGAATGTTGCGTATTCAAAAAATACCTAAGTACTTCGCGGGTTTTTTCCTCTTCCGTTATAGTTTTCACCCCTCTTTTCATTTTCCCGCTTTTTTATCCCATTTCAAAAACGGTTTCCTCCCTCGTCTCCACACACTCACGTTTGAGAAAAAGTAGTCGTTGTCGCGTATGAACGTTTTCGTTTTTGCTTTTTCGCCTCAACTGCCTCAACAATTGTGAAAATCTCGAGTCGACAACTTCGTGGCCGTTTTGCCCAAAATGGTGAACATTTTCCCTTCTCCTATCCCTTTTACCTTTTTTTAAAATAATTTTGTATTTTTGATTTTTGCTCATTTGCATAAAATCGCAAAATACATACAGTCTACTCGTTTACCACACATCGTGTCGGTTTTCAACATTTGGCGACCGTGACATTGAGAAATTAGAAAAGGCGAGAAAAGTGAAACGACTTGGACTGGAAGAAATTTTCGATGAACTATTGGCCCTGGTCGAGGGAGTTCAAGAAGGGTGGATGCCGCAGAGGGTCCGGGTCACGTCGTTAAAGAAATTACTCGACGAAAAACTCAATGAACGGAAGGTACTTAACTCGGAAGTATTCGACATAATGTTGGAAAACGACACGTAGGAGGAAGATTTAATCAAAGAACAAGGTAGCACGGACAAAGTGGTAAAGAAGTACAACTTGGTGGTTGAACTGGTGTCCGAGTGCGTCGACGTCGAAGCTGAAGAGAAATCTCCTAGCCCCAGCGTCTTGTCAGAAAACTCAATTTGTAAATATAAACTGCCGACGCTAGAATTCAGAAATTTCTATGGAAATTTAAAAGAATGGGTCTCGTTCTGGGCGCAATTCAATAAGATCGACGAGGATACCTACATGGAAGACTCGGACAAATTCTAATATTTGGTTCAAGCCACGGTGGTAGGTTCCAGAGCACGAAGAGTAGTTGACTCATTTCCTCCTACGGCGGGCAACTACGCCAATGCACTCGAAGCTCTTAAGGAACGATTCGGCCGAGAGGAAGTTCCAATAGAGGTATACGTAAGAGAATTAATCGCTCTAATTATCTGTAATTCGCGATAAGAAACATTTGGCCCCTCTGAACGACGAAATTGAAAGCTATTTGAGAGTTCTTGAAACCCTGAACGTTTCTTCGGACTACTCGGCGGTGCTCTATCCCAGAATCTTTAATCCGCGAGTGGCAACGGAGACAATCAATGTTCAGTTTGGATAACGAAAATCAAGAGTTTCAAAAAGTCGGGAGCAAGGAAAAATTAAACCGGCTTCAGCGCTTTATTCGTTCAGAAGTGGAAGGAGAGGAGCTAATAAATCCCGCTGTTTCAGGTTTCACAGTGAAAGAAAAGTCCCTGTCTAGCAAGAAGCACTGTCAACTCAAAGACGTTCCGGCTGCATCTCATTTACTTGTCTCGTCCAAGATGAATTCGTGTATTTTTTGCGAGGAGGAACACGAATTCACCAGTTGTCGTACGCTCAGAAGAGACATTTATTATTTAAAAAAGGGGGTGTTGCTTCCGGTGTTTGAAGTTCGGGCATTTGAGCAAGACTTGCAGGGCTAAGCTAAAATGCAGTATTTGCCAAAAAGGTCATTTAACTTATGTGTTTCAGCGAACAGAAAGAGAGTCCCAGCACATCGACTGACAACACCATGGCAATCATTAACTCAACTCCCGAAGTCGCGGTACAAACTGTGATGATCCGTCTCAAGTTGAAGAGTGAACAGCCGTCGAGAATCATTAAAGCGTTTCTAGGTTCGGGCTCACAGAGAAGTTATATTCTGCGGAAAATAGCATTGGTGATGGCTTATAGTGCGCTGGGATCCGAGCCACTGACGCATTCGTTATTCGGGGGACACAGAACGGCGACAACTAACCACATCAAACATCGTGTTAACGTTAGTAGCTTCAAAGATACCTACCACTGTAATTTCGAGGTCCTCGATCAGGAAAAACGTTCTGTAGTTTGAATGAGTCGTATTGTTTGAATTACCATAAGTGTCAAGTTGTGGAATGCACTTCAAGAAAGGACAAAGGGATTTCCTTATTCCTTTTTCCACGCGATGATAGGTAAGTTAATATTAACGCTTGAGTTTGTTAGTTTATTTGCTTGCTTGCGGAGCTCGATGGGAAAAACATTCAATTATTGCAGTGCGATTACTTTAGAATGCGCCAATTGTTTTTTATCCTCTTGATTCCCCATTGATAGGCCCATATAGAGTATGGTCACGCTATAACGAGAATATTGGGTGGTCTTTTAAACACACACATAGTTACAGCGTAGCGATTTATTAAATGTATAAGTATAGTAAGACTCTAGAAATTTTTGTTTTGTCACCACAAGCCTACAACTGTTTTTTTTTAGGCCCATTTTCACCAACTTCTTTGTCCACGATCAACAATTATTCATGATTACAGCGTAAACAATTTCGTCAGAATTCATTCACTATTGGCAACTATATCGCCATCTACTTCAACCGTGATCAATTTTTTTGGGGAAGACAGGTCTTTATATGACTTTCCAGGTGTGTGATGTGGCTGGCGTTGCTTTCCCTATATGGAATGTTTCACGATTTACTGCTTATGCCTTATGATTGCGCAAATTTCATGCTGGCGATTGGTGAGTGCATGCTTGGTGAATGTATGAATTATAGCAAGCCATACACGAACGGATTTTTTTGACAGACCAGAATCGCAGCCCGGGCCCGCGGATTTTTCTGACGGGCCCGGTCCGCACGTGAATGGGGTATGACAGGCCAGAACCGCAGATTTAGACTGTTGGTTTTTCTAACGGGCCAAATCTAGATTTGGCCCGTTTAGATGAAATTTTGAGATAAAGTGCTCATTCACGGATAACATAGTGGCAAATCGCTATTTAGTGGCTAAAATCACGAGTTCACGGCTTGAGTGGAGAAAATCGCTAATTCCCAGATATGGGGAGGAATTGCTAATTCACCATTAAAGTTTGGAAAAACCGCTAATTCGCGGTTTCTGAAGGTAACTTCGTGGCTTAAATTGAACAAAATCGCTAATCCACGGCTAAATGAGGAAATGTGCTAATTTGCAGGTCAAATGCTGAAAAAGCGTTAATTCGCGGCGGAAAGTGGGTAAAACTGTCACTTGTGGGGTTTAAATTAGTTAAAAACGTTAATTGAGGACTACAATCAGGATAAATGGCTATTTAGGTGGTTAAATAGATAACATTTGCAAGTTCATATATGTAAATTGAGTAAAAATGGCAAGTCATGGTCTTAGGAGGAAACTTCGTGGCTAAAATTAGCAAATAGCACTAATTCGTGTGAAAGCGCTCATTAAAAATCAATAATTTTGCTAAAAGATTTAAGTGGTGTGCTCAATGGTATGGGGGGGGGGTAGGGTGGGTGGCCCTCCTGATTTTTAACAAACAGGTTAAGGGCCCTCGACCAAGAAAGGTTGGCCGGCCCTGGGGATATACGTAGACGGCTAAACTGAGGTCAAAGTTTTCGTGTTGTAATACTGTTGTTACGATATATGCTTTTTATCGTAACAGTTCGAAAAAATGTCACTTTCGTGGGGACTTCTGGGTGCGGAAAGAAGCCCTTTCGTTGTAAGTAGTACGAAAAAGGGTTATATTAGTTTGTTAGGAAAGAAATCTAGATTGAATGGTCATTGTTTCGAGAGAGGCCATCAAACGTTATTGAGTGCTGTTTCTGCAGATCCAACGTCCACATACGCCCACCGCGTCCATCTGGCTCGCTGTCCATTTATGGAAAACGGATGATATGCTGCGTAATTTTTCATCGGATCACCCCCCCCCTTCCCATTCCGTTGGTAGGGGTGTTTTCGTGTAAAAATCGTTTTCACAATAAGAGACCTGCAGGGCGATCCCTATGGTGCATTCCACGCTTTTGATGATTTCTGTTGATGCGTCAAAAGTAAATTGCACGACATTAAATAATGGAACCCGCTTCGTTTGGCGGGAGGATATAATTTGAAGCTCTCAAAACATGAAGGACCGGGCCAAAAGATCGAGTAGTCGGGAATTAAAACGAGCCACTGCCCAAAAAACGGTCCTTGCAGGTCTCTGCTGCTCGCAACGCGAAAACTAGCGGTTTTAAATAGCATATTTAGGAAATTTACTTGTTTTACTATACCTGCTAAAAGTGAAATGGGGCCTTATGAGTGTCCCATTTCACTTCACCACGTAAAATGGGGCCCGTGAGGCGTACCGTTTTACTGTACCACGTAGAATGGGACACGTAAAGCGGCCCATTTTTCTTTACCAGGTAAAATGGAGCACGTGCAGTGGCCTACTGGCCACGTGCAGTGGCCCATTTTGCTATATTGCGTGAACTGTGGCTCGTGAAGTTGCCTATTTCACTTTAAGTCGTTGTTGGATTAACTAGAGAATGAGCGTTATTGCAATATTGAGAAAATGATTCCTGTTCTAAAAAGAACACGATATTCCAATCAGTGGATCGTGATACTAATATGCTCGTGTGTGCTTTTTTGTTTCAGGTTCGAGCAGTGACACCGCATTACTAAGTACGAAAAATTAATAATTTAAAAAATTCAAATAAAAATTAAAATTGTGGAAATTCTCTATTTACAGTCTGCTGTAAATAGAGCAATAGAGTATTAAATTGTGATTACAATTTAATTTTCATGTAATAAAGAGCGAGGAAACAAATTCATAAATTTTATTGATTGGTACAATACCGATTCCCAATTCTCTTTCTAGAATAAATAACTTGAAAAATGTCATTTGATTTTCATTCATTTCATTATAAAAAGTCTATGAAATCAGATAACTTAACGAAAACAAGTCCGTCGTTAAATTACAGATCACCCTAGTGGGGATGGAAAAGCCAATATGGTGAAGAAGGGGGTAGAGACCCGGGGATGGAACGGGGGAAAGCGCGGGGATATCCGCTTTAGTTACTGCCTTTACAGCCCGGAGCGCTGGTCTCAATCAGGGTAAGACGTTCATGTCAGACGTAATTAGCTTATAGTAGGGGAGCCCACGATGCTGAATGGGGATTTACTCGAGCGTCGTAGAGACCTGCTTGCCTAGACCAGCTTGTTCAAAGTTATATTTGATAGATCTCACGTTCCCGTGTAACGTCGCGGATAAGTGAAAAGCCCGTGACCTAACTCGCGCTTTGGTGTTTATTTTAGTATACCACCAACCTCTCTCACGCTTCGTATGGTGATCAGTGAAGTTTGAAGTCGTAAATTTTGTTATTTCGACAACCGGGTCAGACAACATCCGAGGCAGGGCCGTAGGTACGGGGGGGATAGATCCCCCCCCCCCCCAGAGCTACAAGTATACGAACGAAGGAGCACTAGTACCATAACGAAGAGCCCCATAAAATCTCCAAAAATGAGCGTTTCACTTTGATGTTAGGTTTAGCACATGGGAAAGACCCCCCCCCCCCCAGGGTCATAGCCTTCCTTTCTGCCGTTGCAAATTGACAAAAGCTCAGATAACTTTTGAGTTTTGTTCGAAGATGTTATTTTCCTCGAACAGGTTTATATCGATGTGTGTGGGGGGGGGGGGGTGCGAAATAATTTGGAAACTAAAGGCTTAGTATTTTGGGATTTACTGTAGCACACTTAAAATTTGAGAAGGGGGGGGGGACTATTGTTAGAGATATCAATATTAATGCGCACTATTACTAAGTATCTTAAATCTACTGAAATGATACTCTTAAATTTAAAAAGTCTTTACCGGCGTGGTTCCTGATGACGACGAAGCGGTGACGGTGGACAGATAACGGGGGGGGGGGGAGAGAGAATTTCGCAAACTTACGACATTTGTGACGTTGAGGGAGACTGGGGACACTTTCACCAGGGGACGAACCGACCGAAAACTTGCGGTTAGGATACTCCGGAAGGAAAAAAGTTCTTATCGCCTCATTTCGCTTTAGGCTTCACGTTTGCCGGTACGTGGGGAATTTTAGCGTGTTCCGGCGGGAAGCTCGAAGGGGAGTGATCCAGGAGGTGTCCCTTCCTGAATCTTTTTTACATGAGCGTTCGTGGGGGAGGGGAGGCTCGATGCACACGGTTACGGTTGCAACCTCGAGTCTACTCAACTCGTATTCTATGCGTGTTTGAAGAGCACAAGGTACGGGACGAGCTTTCCTGAAAACAGGATTGGCGTTCGGCAAAAGTTGTAAATCGCATTTGAAGTTCTTCACTTCTCCTACCTTTTCCGAGAATAATTTTTTATAACGAGGTAGTGTAATATTAAGGAAACGAGAGTGAATGGAAGAAGATGAAGGAGAAGGAATTTTATCTCCATTGCTCAGAGTGTTACACGACAAAAGATTAAAAGTTTCAACCCAAGCTCGACCAAGGAGAGTGACGACGTTTTCGCTGACAACGTATGAGCGAAGTTTTTTATTTTTCCCTTGGTATGAAGCTGTGACGTCTGTGTAGCCTTGAGATGTAATGTATTTTTTATTGAAGCACCGAAATTTAAGTTTTGTGGGTTGTAAAGAGCAGTTAGGGATTTTGTTAAAAATTTTACGGCTTATCACCGTAAACGCACTGCCAGTGTCGAGTTCGAAAGTCACCGGTTGGTTGTTTAGACACATTTTAATTAAGATAAGAGACGATGACTCATTTCCTTGCAGAGAATTAATTTGTAAGAAGTCGTCCTGTAGAGTGGGTGAAGAGGATGCGGAATCGCCACCACTCTCTGTCGTAGTGTCCTCCTCTACTTGCACTAATTCGGTTTTTTGATTGAGCTCACCGACGGCATACTGAAAGTACGTGGCCCTCTTTTTTGCAGTAATTGCAGTGAAGGTTTTTAGCCGAACATTTGGAAGCAATATGATTGCCTTTGCCGCAACGAAAACAAATAATACTCGAAGAGGTAGGTGCAGGGGCGTTAGAGCTACACTTCAAAGAAGATGATACACGCGGAGAAGATTTTGAAAAATTCGTGGAACCCGTTTTATAGAGTAATTGAAAGTTTGTAGCTTATTAATAGCAGGGTTTTGAAGAATTTCATGCGTCGAGGAAAGGGCCTTATTTTCAATGGCTAGCGCCAATTGCACTAAGCGTTTGATAGGAGGATCGTCCTCCTCGAACAAGCGGTCTTGAATGTCTTTGGATGTAAGCCCTGAAACTTATTTTCTTCAAATAAAGTCAGTCCCCGTTTGTCCACAATAAAACTGAGTGTATGGACAGCCCGTGATTCGGAAAAACATCTTCAAAGTGTCCTTTTCAAAAATAGTCATAAGCGTTTTCTTAGTTGTTTGGTGGTTTTTCGTCAGAAATGACGACGATTTCTGACGATAATGACGATTTCTGACAGAAAATAGAGTGCTCTTTCCGAATCCATCACCAAAGTGGCAATAATGCAAATTGAAAGCGAGGTTCTCGCATTTAGTTGAAAAAAGTGATGAAAGCCTTTAAAATCGTTAGAAAAATCATATCTCGAAGGGTTTTGATTTTCGGACCATGGTGTGTAGGGTTATTTCGGTCGCAAATGAGGTCTACTTTCACTATATTCATGCAAGTTCCCCATTACGAAACTAAAAACAGTACGAAAGTTGACGTGAATACCCCAACGATATGAAAGAACTGGATTGCTCATCACTGCTGATGAAGAATAGTCATCAAATAAGCTCCCAAGGTGGTTGAGGGGGGTGGAGTTTCAAAGTAAATACCGGAAGAGAGTTGTGTTGCCATAGCTACACAAGGAGAGGGACAGAGTGATTGTTTATCACCCCCCTGCCCCCCTCCCTGCTGTGAGCAATCCAGGTTTATATATCGTTGGAATACCCCTCAAGGTAAATAAACTAAAGAGGTATGCTCTTAATTTGTCAACCAATAATTATTGTTTGGGCCGTGACGTCATGGGATGACACATTTTCAAAAAATTAACAGGTGGGAGTGGGACTTTTTTCAATAAAACAAAATGGTCAACATTTCTGGAGGCTGGGGCCACTTTTGAAATCGGGAGAACTTCGCGTTATAGCCTGGAGGACAATGTTCCTGTGAAAAAATAAGTGATTGCAGGGCCCGTAAGTGTAATGGTTGGAGCAAAGAAAACTGCTGCAGGTGCAAAGTATCATCTCAGTTGTGAAATTTTTAGAAAATCAATTTTCTCGTTAAACAATGAGTTTTCGTGAAGAATCATCATGGTAGAGACCTCGCTACCGTTCCAGTTAACATTAACATAAGGCTGCTAGCTGCGCCCCGAAACACTTGGCTTCGTTCTGGGCGAATCGTCCCCTGGCCGAATCCCAATCGTCGGCTGGGGCGATGGTTGTACAACAAACCGACCGATGCGCTCGTACATGGTGAGGGTGTAAATCGCCCAACTTCATCGTGGGTATGCCTATGCCTTAGTACGAACGCAACGGTCGGGGAAAAAGCTTCATGCGGGATCCAAGGACGCCGAATAAGAAATAACATTATCACACCGTAGCAATCACGTCTAGCGGCATTTTCGCACGAATTCGTACTAAGGCATCAGATGAGGCAAACAAATTCCTCGATATCGACAGTGATTGAATATGGCTAGGTCCGAGCCCGGGATTACGGTCGAAGGACACCGTTAATACCAAACTACTTCTACTTTAATGCATGACAGGGAACACTTTTAATCTTTAGCTTTATTGTCCAACCTATCTGAGAAATGCTCGTGAGCGTTAATGTCGCAGGCAGCAGGGAAGCCCTTCCTTGCTCTCTCAAGAAGCCTACAGGGCGATTCTCACTGATTCACTCTCCCGTCACTGCGCCGAGTGCTGTCTGTAGTGAATACAGGGGGCTTCACGTGGTACGTGTAAATTAATTGGGCCTTAAGGGGGCATGAGAGTCAGAAAAAATTTCGAAGCTGACCGACGCGCTTGCCGAACAGTGAGGGATAAAGGAACTGAGTTTCTCTTCTGCACGGCACTGCGAGGATAATGTAGAGACGAGCATTCATCCCACTATTGAAAAGGGGGAGTTGGACAAAAGACCTTACCAGTCTAGAAAGGGAAGAGGCAGTATGGGAAAAAAAGGCTTCATACATGTAGCGAAATTAACCAATTTTAAGTTAAATCCTAAAAGAAATATGCAAGAAATGGAAGACAGAGGAACGAGAAGTTGAATCTGGGGGGGGGGGGATGAAAAGGAAGCCGCGAGTGATTTGTTCATGAGTATGAGGTACAATTGTCCATTAGACAAGGAGATAGAGTAGGAAGGGGGAAAACAAATGAAAGCGGCGTAAGTCCGACTGGAAAATACCCACAAATTATTAATTCGAATGTATTATTTTTGTCATAGACTAGTCAATATAGACACAAAAATCGGGGTAAATCGCAAACATGCATGTAATTGATTTTTTTGTTGCGTGTTGTTAGGACCAATGAGAGCAGTTATTACTCAAGTTTGCAACCCTCAAAAGCTTGTGCTTAACTCATGGCACTCGAAAAACTAAGAAATTTCATCACTTTTTCTGGGTTTTTAAACAAAAATACCAGAAGAAAGAGTTTTTCGAGCATGACCACAGTATACATTGTTAAAGCCAACTAAATTTGCTACAATTTAAGCCATGCCCGAGCATCCTGGGTCTGTTAGTTCAGGAAATACAGGCAATCAACAAAATACCTAATCTCGCCAAAAAGCGAGATTTTATTGGTAGGGTAATTTATCAAGACCCGTAGCACTCAAATACGCGGTGATTGGTACTTGGTTGAACAAAATGAGAGGGATGATTGTACACCCAAAATGCAACAAAAAATGTCCTATGACCTAAGGTCAGATTTCCATTCCTAGTTCAGGTAATCAATTTGTTGTTTTTTAGCACATCACGGGTTTTCGCAACGAAAACATCTGTAACATGGGAAGTAAGCGTCCTAGGTTAAATCCAACGACACCACTGAAAAGAGCACTCTTTTTTTTGTGTGACTAAAGACATTTTGTCTAATGATAGCGAAAGATTCTTTGAGTAAACTGGGAAAATATCAGGATATTTTAAAAAATGTCAGTTTTTGACAACTGTTCAAAGCTAGACTACATTAGCCATGGTGCTCCCAGCACCTGGCAAGTTCCTCTAAAACTGTATGAAGTAACTTAGTTTAAAACTTCATGCTTATTTTACTTCTGTCCTTTGCAATTTTTTGATAAAAATCCATTGTTATACCAAAAAATGAGGCAATTAGGCCCATTTTGAGTGCCTACAAGAAGATCAAGAGCCATTCCAAAAACTTTTTTTTTTTTTTTTTTTTTTCAGCTTAATTCACTTGTCCTATGCTAATCTATGAGGAAAGACAAATAAAAGTGGAATAAGCTGACAAAAATTTCTTGAAATTGGCAACCTAATCTGCTGGAAATAACAAAACTTCGCTCAGGCAGCTGGCGGTCGGAAAGAGTGCATTTTATTTGAACGCGGATTCCCAAACCGTCCCAAAAATAAATATATTTTATGTGAATACCTTTACCTAAAGCGACCCATAAATAAACATTTCGAAACACAATTTATTAAAATTTTGAATAAGTTGGAGTGGTAATGCAACGTGCTTTACGTCCAACTATCATACGGTGTCGTGGACGAGGGCGAAAGCACACACTTCACTATTTTTCACGTGAGCTAACATTTTTTTTCCTTAAAATAATCCAGCCTGTAGTGGGAATCGAACCCACTCAGCAGACGATACCTGGACATGAGAGTCGACGCCCTAACGACCTCGGCCACGTCTGCTGGGCAATTTATTAAAATTTTAGTACATATTTTTAAAAATTGTTATTGTTGCAATTCAAAATGAACTCACATGTTTTCAATAAATAATATTAATTAGTGTGTTTCAATTGCGTGTCTAATTGACGGCATTATTACGAGATATTACATGGGCGCGGTCGTTACGCAGTTCATTGTCGGAGGCCGGTGGTCAAACTGGTTGGGCAGTGAGCAGTACGAAATACCTACGTTTGTTAAAGAAAAAAGTACTAAATGGAGTTTTCTGTAAGACCATCTCCAGCTCCATTCGATCCACATGCGGACGGGAATACTGCTACGCGGTGGGAAAATTGGGTGAACGATTTCGAAATTTTGTTGATAGCCGCTGATGTGACGGTTGACATCAGAAAAAGGGCGCTACTTTTAAATTGTGCGGGAAGAAGTGGAAATTTTTCGAAGTTTATCAAATGTTGGACCATCGTATGATGATGCTGAAAAATCTTTGCCCTCTTATTTCGTGCCTCAAAGAAATATATTATTTGAGATTTATAAGTTTCGGAGTACTATTCAGAAGCCTTCTGACACCTTTCAAAATTATTCTGTGAGATTAAGACGTATGGCTGTTACGTGTGATTTCCATGACCCAGACTTGGAAATTAAAATTCAGTTGTTGATGGGGACTTCTTCGGAATATCTGAGAAAAGAAATGTTGAAGAAAGACATGACACTAAAGAAGGTTCTTGCGTTGGGCCAGGCAGATGAGGTAATTAAATCTCAAATCACATCTTTCAACACAAACAAATTATCAGAGTTAGAGGCGTCGGACACCGTAAATAAATTGGACAAGACGTTCAATTTTAGAAAATGTTTTGCGTGTGATGGTGAGTGGCCTCACAAGCAAGGACAATGCCCAGCAAAAGGGAAATATTGTTCTAAATGCGGGAAAAAAAAATAATTTTCCTGATTCGAAATTTTGTCAGTTTCCACCTGCCAGACAACTCGTTGATTCAGACCGTAATGGTGAGAGCACTTTGCGAGGAACGTTTAAAAATTCCAAGCAAAAACCTCGAAAATTTTACAATGTTTCTCGCGAAGACGGGACTGATTCCGATTCATCTGGACCACCCAAGTCTGAGGCATCACTACATCTAGTAAATTTGGCGTCGACTATAGATGTTCCAACCGTTTGTATCAAGTTGGAAAACCAGCGAGTCAAGTTTATTGTTGACACTGGGTGTTTCAATCTCGTGAACAAGGCGACACATAAGAAGCTCGGGTCGCCACCGCTTGCTGGAACTTCGGCATCTCTACATGCTTACCAAGGCAAGCCTATCCAGGTACTTGGTAAGTTTAAAACATACATGAAATTTAAAAAACGTGTTGTGAAGAGTAAAACCTTGGTTGTGGACTCAGGGGAGTCGTTATTAAGTTGTCAGACAGCGAGGAAATTGGGAGTAGTTTCATTGGCTCTCAATGTTGATGGCATAAATTGTTCTTATAATGAAATTCATCGAAAATATCCGGAACTTTTCAAAGGTATAGGTAAGCTGAAGGACTTCAAACTAAAATTGCATCTTGACAAGTCGGTCTCACCTGTCATTTCTAATTTTTGACGTACACCTTACTATCTACGCACACAGGTTGAGAATGAAATTAGTAAACTTCTCAACGACGATATTACAGAAAAAGTAAAGGCACCCACGTCTTGGGTATCATCTATTGTGTTGGTACCAAAGAAAGACGATTCTTTAAGATTGTGTGTCGACATGAGGGTTCCAAACAAAGCCATTTTACGAGAGCGATTCCCAAAACCAACTATAAATGACGTCATAACGCTCGTCAATGGAGCTACGGTATTTTCCACAGGGGATTTGAATAAAGGTTTTCACCAAATAGAGCTTGAGCCGTCATCCAGAGAAATCACGACGTTTGCTACTATAGGTCTTTTCCGTTACAAAAAATTAAGTTTCGGGATCACGTCTGCTCCAGAGCATTTTCAAAAGATAGTTCGCCAGATAATTATAAATATCAAGGGATGCATCAATGTTAGTGACGACATCCTCATATTCGGGAAGAATAAGGGTGAACATGATAAGGCTCTCTCAAGTCTCGAGATGCTGGACTGACAATTAATGCCATCAAGTTTGGACAAGAGAGTATTCAATATTTGGGCTATCAATTGTCGAAACGGTATTGGTCCCGATCTAGATAAGATTAAAGCAATTACGGAGTTGGAACCTCCAAAGACGATCCAAGATGTTCGAAGTTTCTTAGGAATGGTCAATTTTTTTATCAGGTTCATTCCTGACTTAACAAACGTGACTAAGCTATTGAGAAACTAATTAAAAACAATTTTGAATGGAGATGGACTCGAAATGAGGAACAGGCGTTCGAGAGAGTCAAGGAAATGACTAAAAATTCGCTTTGGAACCATTTTTTTTACTCAAACAAGACCTCACATATTTATACAGACGCAGGTCCAGAGGGTATAGCTGCAATTTTTACTCAATCTTCAAATGGAAATCCAGTAGTTATTGAATGTGCCAGTGTAAGTCTCACTGACGCATAACGTCGATATTCGCAAATTGAAAAATAAATGCTGGCTATCACTTGGAGTGTGAACCATTTCAGATATTATTTGATTGGGAACCGTTTCGTAATTCAGACTGATCATAAGTCTCTAGTGTCTTTAATGTCCAAAGTGAACGTTCAAGCTTCCCCTCTTCGAGACTTCGATTCAAATTAATGGGGTTCGATTTCTCAATTGAACATCAAAATGGAAAAGAGAATCCTTCGGACTGCATGTCTCGTCATACCTTAGATAAAAAGACATCTAAAGAGGCTGAAGAATATATCAATTTCGTTACGACTAACATGTTACCTTCTACGATTAAACGAGATGAAATTTCAGAAGAAACTAGAAAATACAAACTATTAAAGAAAATAATTGAAGCCGTATACAACGGTGATTGCTGATTGGACAGACAGGGAGCTGTTTCCATTTAAGCCTATAAAAAATGAATTAGCTGTGAGTAGTGTTGCGTGGAAGTCATATTATTTTGCCGACTAGCCTACAAGAAAAAACTGTTTCGTTTGCGCATCGTGGACATCAAGGTATAACGAAATCAAAGAAACTCTTGCGAAGAAAAGTATGGTTTCCAAACATGAGTTCTAAAATAGAATTTGCCGTCAGAAAATGTTTACCTTGTCAAGCAACCACTTTCACAACAAGAAGAGATCCTATTCGACCAACTCAGATTCCTTCTGTGGCGTGGGAAAAGTTGTCGTTGGACTTTTTGGGTCCATACCCAAATCAGAAGTATGTAATGGTTTTGATCGACGATTACACAAAGTACCCCATTGCAGAGCCTATTAATTCATTAACCTCTGCGACAGTCTGTCGAAATTTCTTCAAAATATTTTCAGTTTGGACTTCCTCGTTTGATCAGAACCGACGGAGGTCCTCCGTTCAACAGTTACGACTTTTCTCATTTCTGCAAAAAACTAGGAATACAGCATCACAAAGTCACAAGTTATTGGCCAGAGGCGAATGGGAGAGCAGAACATTTCATGACAAATTTAAATAAAACAATCCGGACGGCGGTGATAGAAAGAAAAAATTGGGAAGATGCATTGATGGAATATTTGCTGCAGTACAGAGATACACCTCATTGCTCTACTCATATTGCTCCAGCAAAAATGCTTCTGAGAAATGATTTTCGCTCTTAGCTGCCACAGTTTGCTTCACATATTGAAGACGAGTTAGATTATACGATGGGGAAGCGAGGTTCGATTTTTCCAAGGTAATTTGACTCATAACAAATAAGAAGGTTAGAACCCACCTCACCCTTCAATGTTTAGAAGAAGTAAAGGAGGAGTCTAGTCTCCAACTTCTGCCGTTTCGTTTAGATATATATTTTGTGTTGGTTAAAGTGAATAGTCCCTCGCTTTTTTATTTATTTATTTTTTCGGAGATTAGAAAAATGGCTCGTGAACTTGGTGCCCGGCGAAGTAAAGGCTCACAAAGAAGGAGAAGCCAGCTTTAAAAAAAAAACCATGTTGATATTGTTCTACGATGATCGTTGTAGATTGCAGTCATCGCAGAAAAACTGTAGCGGCTGAATTGAATACGAATATGTCAAAGAAGAAAGGGCAGTCGTTTCTGGTACACCGAACACTGAATCCCACCAAAAACTTTAAAAAATACACACAGTGTAGTGAGCTCAACGGCCAGAAAATAAGTTTTCATGGGTGATGGTTTCACAAGCACAGTTTCAAAAGTGCTGTACACCGTACCCTCTGTGTCTCGAGTTTGCTTGTCACCCGAAAGTCATCAATTTCGACTAATCCCGGAAGAAACCAAACCCGACATTCGTGTGCTTTTGACGGTGGTCTCTGGAGGGTGTAAATGTGTCGAACACGTCTGTAATCACTTCAAAAGCATAATTTATTATAATCAACTCACCAATAAACGATTCAATTTGACTACACGAAGTTTTTTTACCGTGAGCTGCGCCGGAGTGGAAATACATTTTGGTTATCTAGAATTCTAGAGAGAGGTGAGGAAAATAATGTTCATCTGAAGCCGGACGGATTCAAAAAATCAAGTAGCCCCTGTCGATTGCGAATCAGGTCTTCCCGACACTAATTATTACGTAGAGAAACTTAAAAAATATGTGAAAAACACTGAACTGCCTTAAAACGAGGGATTTGTATCAATAATGTCAAACTGTCCTAGGGGTTGATGATAAGGTGATAAGGTTTATTATGAGTCGAAACTTCCCCGACGTATTGGCCCCGCAAAGATTCACCCCAGTGCAACTGGCGGATTCATTGCGAATTAACGTAGAGTAGACAGTAGACGGAGTGAGGCGTGCTTCATAACAAAATTTAAATTGCAACGGTTACTTAATGATTTGTTATGCCGGAGTGAAGTGAATCACCTAATATGTGAAGTGCTGGTATTAATTATAATTGGGCATAATTATGTTGATGAATCATGACCAAGGACCTTAAACTAATAGGATATCCAAATATTGCTGCGTGCCACAATGCAATAATTATGCTCTGAAGGGGATAGCTTTTCATCATTTCCCAAAAGATCATGATCTGAGGAAAAAATGGGAGACAGCTCTAAAAATGGAAAAACCGTCCTCAAAATCAATGGTCGTGTGTTCGAGTCATTTTACTGGACAGGACTATTTTCACGGTGGTAAGTAACATGAAAGTAGATTAACGTATTCACGTATTTTCACAACGGAGTTTTTACGATATTCTCGCTTTCAGCTTCGCTTTTACGATATTACGCTGTTTGTCAGGAGGAAAACAGCGTAATAAACTCTTTCCACACGCCAATACCAAAGTCAATGTAAGATACTGAACTTCCACCGCCTCAAAAACGTTTAATGAATGAAACAACAAGCGAGGTAAAGCGACGCAGGCAGCATGAAGAGACAAATAGGTTCATTTCATTTCCTTTCATCTCCTTTAACCCCCCCCCCCCTGAAAGTATTTATTTCTCCGCAGGATTCCGGCCACTAGTGAAGGATTTAGTCCTGAAACTTCCAGGGACACTCGACCGCGCCCCGTCCCTCTTAAAGGATTGCTCGATAAGGCCACTCAAGGCTGCCTGGTAGATCCAACGAAAGCTTCTGTCGATAATTCCAGTTTAGCAGATCTTCTGAGCATGAGCAATAATCTGAATGAAAAAACTAGCCAGACAGGAAATAATGTCATCACTGGCCAGGAGCCTTCAAAAACGACCAACAAAATAATTGTGAAATTAACGGACATTATCAACTCAGATTCCAAACTTTTCACATTTACGGGAATTCATTCAATCGATCTTCTGGAAGGTTTAGTTGAATGTGTCTCTGAGTTAGCACCCGAAGCTTCAACGAACAAGAAATTGATCAGTCTCAAAGATAGAGTGATACTGACGATGGTTAAAATAAAAATGAATATGCGATTTTGTGCGATAGGAGTGCTGTTCGGTATAAGTCGACAGACATGCTCGAACTATTTTCAAAATATGTGCCTCATCCTTGCAAGAGTTCTGAAAACGATGATCCCGTGGCCGGAACAAAACTTTATCAGGGCCAACTTGCCCGTATCTTTTGCAAGCTTCAGAAGCACAAGAATTGTTCTAGACTGCGCTGAGACATGCAAATGTTTGAAGTGTAGGATTTTGACTTATTCTCAATAAACACACCTTCAAATTTAATGTTGGTGTTACACCATCGGGGTTGATAACGGAGATCAGCCCTGCTTTCGGAGGCCGCGCGTCAGACAAGATCGTAGTGAGTGACAGTGGCATCTTGGACAAACTAGACCCTTATGACGCTGTAATGGTTGACAAGGGATTTCGAATTGAAAATGAGTGTGCTCAAGTAACTTCTGACTGCTCCCTGCTTGAAATGTCGATAACTGTCTTATCTTTTTTCTTCTTTATTTCAGAGGAACATAAAACTACACAGGCCTCCCTTTTTAAAAAAAGACAGCCAAGGAAACAGGCAACTAAGCCACACAGACGCTATTGAAAATGCGAACATTGCCCGCGCGCGAGTACATGTTGAGAGGGTGATCCAACGGATGAGAGAATACAGTTTCCTCCGAGGCCCCATACCGTGGAAGCTGGCAGGATACATTGACAATATTCTGGACATTGTTGGTGGTTTAACAAATTTGCCCCCCCCCCCATAATGAAGATTGACAAGTTCTTGCAGCAGTAGCATTCCCGTCTAAGTATTTTTTTTCAAGTGTTTTTTGTTTGTTCTTCTGTTACAATGATTGAAAAAAAAATAGTGCAGAGTAATAAAAAAAGTTTTTCAATTTTTTATTTAATTTATCCTTGAAAAAACACGTTGTCTTAATGATGAAAAGAAAATTACATAATTATTTTTAATATTATTATTATTATTATTATTATTACGAATTACTATTTAATTTAGGTCATCGCTCTGGGTCATTTGCCCCATAAATATTAGTAGGTATAACTAATAATAAGGACATTACAGAATGAAGTTAACTCGATTGGGATTCTTTAATTTTCTGTTGACTCCTGATGAGCTTTAGCCATTTTTGGAAGAGATTCATCGAAATAAACATTTAAAAGCACACCACACATTTCCACAACATAATCCAAGTCAAATTCAATCCTTCTGCAGACAAAGTCATTACCAGATTTTGAATAAATAACATAATCACATTCCGAAAAGCCTGATAACAACATGCCTATTTGCATCTGCGCATAATGGTCATTTTTTACCGCATTATTCCACTCACATCCTTAGAGAAATCCAGAGTCTTAACGGCCCTAATCTCAATCATTCTTGCTGCATTCAGACGCTCTCCTACTTTCAAAGCTTTAATTTCAATCAAGCGCAAGAAATTACCACCACCGTCCACAACCACCCCATCAGCACTGGAGCACAACCACGGCAACTCTGGTCTTACAATAGTCCCAATTTCAACCACTGAGCAATGAAATGCACTGCAATACTTGTCTCTTGCGAGCGGTTCACATTGTAACCCACGGAGTGTGTCCATATTTCCAAAAAAGGTCGACTGATACAAGTCTGAGTACCTTTTTTCCCAGTTGGCTTTTGAGTTTAAAAAGTATGTAAATTAACTTCTAGCCTTCGATGCGAACAATCTTATCTTTCGGTGATTCATCCATTCAACACTGCCTTGTTTCAAGACGGCTATTGAAATACTTTTCTCCAAAGTGACAGCCACATTGTCCGTGTAATATCGTTGGTTTGGAAGAAGACTATGATTTGTCGAAAAATTAGGAAATGCATGGAGAATTATTTGAACTTTTCAGAAAATTCAATTCCAATTTGCTCTATACCGGCATTTGTCCAGAATTTGTAAATTTCACAATATGACCTTTTAGTGCATTCAAAAAATGCACTATTGGTCTCGCCCTGATGGTCGCACATATGGGTTGTGATACTTTTTTTTCACGTTTCAGAACCCCTAGAACACGAATCCAAGGTCAGTTCGATTTGCTATATACAGGGTGGTCGGTTTTGAGTAGCAAAAAAAATTGGGTAATAGTACACCAAAAATGGGATAAAAAAGTCCTATTCGGATAGTGGCCTATCTCTTTTTGTTTTCGAGTAATAATTTTTTTAGTGATTTTTAGGCGCAACTGTATTTTTCGCCGAAAAGCTGTTATTTCTCAGCTTCTACTTCACTTTTTTCCAAAAGTGATGGCAGTTTCGTAATCTACGGAAAATTTTCTACGGGATGAACGCAAAATCAATATTCTAAATCGTCAAAAACGCCTAAAAACGTAACGTATTCGTTGCGTTAATGCAAAAAAAAACAATAATTTGACTTCACGAAACAATTTACTGTGTCACCGAAAATAGCTTCACACGTTGTCAAACGACGTAAAAACTTCTATGTTTTTCCAGCTTTCCAACGGTGTACTCGAAAGTAGAATTATCTCCCTCCTTTGACGAGAAATTTCGAAAAGAAGCGAAAAAGTCATACATTTTGGGCTAAAAATGTGAGTAATAACAGGTGCGAAAATTCATTTGTTTGGCTCTCTTTCTTGAGAAATCCAAGCGCTGGCACAGTAAAAATTAAAATGTATTGCATTTGAAGAATAAACAACAAACAAACAAATTAATTAATAAACTGGACGACGAGGTGTGCGAATTTAGGGCGTCTGCTGGTTTTTTATTTTTTTATTTTGTTTTTAAGCCCGGTTTCCACTCGAACCTTTTTGCCGTTCCGTACCAGCGTTCCATACCAGTTTGGTATGGAACGACTTGAAAGTGACATGCTGTATCATTGCAGCGTTCCGTTCCTTATACCTGTATCATTTGAAGGAACGGGCTGGTGGGATACGCGTTCCTTCTTCCTTCAGTTTCAAAGATGAGTTCACCGCGGCAACTTGCTCTGGCCGCCGCCACTTACATATTTATTCACGCGAATAGATCAAGCAATACTGAGGATAGGACGGCGTGCTTAGCTGTGGAGAAAAAAAAAGTACGGGGGAACGGAACGGGTCTCGCGGCGAACCACGTTTCCACTGGACTATGCGCGTTCCATTCCTTTCCTTTGATGGTTCGGGCAAAAACCGACTCTATAGCGGGTCGACCCGTTCCATTCCTTTTCCCCCTCAAAAGATCGGCGCGTATCAGTTTAAAGCCCAGTTTAAAGGTCTAGAGTGGTATGGAACGGGTTAAAAAGATACAAGTGGAAACCGGGCTTTATGTGTTGGACATGGTCCATGAACACCCTCACATTAGCAACGCCGAGGATGTCGACGGAACTTGCAATTCCACGATGGAAACTCAAGTTCCGTCGACATCTTCGGCTGCTAATGTGAGGGTATAAAAGAGGATAAAAATAAAAACCAGCAGACGCCCTAAATTCGCACACCTCTTCGTCCATTTTATTAAATTTTGTATTAGTTGTTTATTCTTCAAATGCAATATTATTTTAATTTTTCTTGTGCCAGACCTTGGTTTTCTCAAGAAAGAGAGCAAAACAAATGAATTTTCGCACCTGTTATTATTCACATTTTAAGCCCAAAATGTATGACTTTTTCGCTTCTTTTCGAATTTTCTCGTCAAAGGAGGGAGATAATTCAACTTTCGAGTAAACCGTTGGAAAGCCGGGAAAACATAGAAGTTTTTATGACGTTTGACAAGGTGTGAAGGAATTTTGGGTGACACAGTAAATTGTTTTATGAAGTCAAATTCTTGTTTTTTTTTGCATTAACGCAACGAAACGTTACGTTTTTGACCATTTAGAATATTGATTTTGCTATTTTCCCATATCAAATTTTCCGTAGATTACGAAACTGTCATTACTTTTGAAAAAAAGTGAAGTAGAAGCTGAGAAATAACTGTTTTTCGTTGAAAAATACAATTGCGCCTAAAAATCACTAAAAAAATTATTACTCAAAAACAAAAAGAGATAGGCCACTATCCGAATAGGACTTTTTTATCCCATTTTCGGTGTACTATTACCCAATTTTTTTTTGCTACTCAAAACCGACCACCCTGTATATATGTGTGTATATATATAGCCCCTCGCTTGTTAGCACGATCACGGTCGCAATTTTTGACTTAGGGCAACCAAATTTGGTCTAAAAATCAATAGCGTGAATATCTCGGACGAGTTCGTGATCCAGATAAGTCGGTCCACGGGAACGGTGTGAGAGAGGGGCTTTAATTAGTTGAAAATTCGCTACCGCACGGCTGTTGCTGCAATTGCCCCCAAAATTGACTCGAGTACTGAGAAATGAACGCGCTTTCGTATGAGACCCTAGTGAACCAAATCCGTTGATATGGCAGGAGAGTTCTCGGCGGAGGGGAGCTATTAAATTAACGCTATGCCTTACTGGACCACCCAATTACCAAAAAATTTCATAGACATTGTATTTTGAGCCGTCTCTTTTATTTGATTTGCCTACAGCCTAATAAATCTTGAGTGAAAAATCCTGAGGTGGGCCAAAAAGGGAGGAACAAAAAAAAAGTTTTTTTTAAAATTATTTCGGATTCGAACCCAAGCACTCCGCATTCCGCAATGGTGAAATAGTGACATACCATTTAACCTATTGTAACTGATCTGAAAATTAACGTAATCTGAAAAAAGTTTTGTTCCGACAGCAGCCTGTCGGGAAAAGTGCATTTCATTCATGCGAAAATCGAGTCAAACCTCATAAGTTAGAACGATAACAATCAATTATGAATGAAATTAAGGCCGGGATAAAGATTTTAATTGCAAGTAACTCCTCTAACAAGAGTCCACCTTCCCACATCGTATAGGCAACCGAACCGACTCTGTTTCATTTTTTATTTTCATCATTTTGTTCCCCCTCAGTTGGTGCCAAAAAAGGGGCCTGCGGTAAAAAGAAACACGATTGTATGATTTTGACTTTCTATACTACGGCCTAAGTGTCATTCATAATTGATTGTTATCGTTCTAACTTATGAGGTTTGACTCGATTGTCGCATGAATGAAATGCACTTTTCCCGACAGGCTGCTGTCGGAACAAAACTTTTTGAATCTGTAGTAATAATTTTTAACAGAATTGTAAAGAAAAAAAGGAACACCCCCTCCCCATTAGGAATTTTACCCTGCCCATTCGAGTTGTAATAGTCTTGTCGAAATTTCTTCTGCAATTTTTCATTTAATATCTCACACAAGTAGAGAAAATCTTCCTGAAAGTAAACGGGAGCAAAAAGCCGTAGGGCCCGATTGCCGGGCTGATGAGAGCGTAGGACCAAGTAGCTCAGGTACGACGTCAAACAAAGACAGGACCGCATCCACGGGGAAAGTTTCGTGATTGTAGGGTCCAACGTCATCCCAGTTCATCTTTGATGAAGGATAAAATTATAATAAGAATTTTAAGAACTTTATAATAAAAAAATGATATAAAAGAAGTTTTACAAAATTTAAATCACAATACAGTTCCACAATGTTATTCGCTCAATAATTTCACGTTGTTAAGAACTTAACTCGCGACTACAAGTTGACGTAATATTCCTTGTAGTATTGAGGCATAACTGACACGCCATTTTTTTTTGTAGCGAATAATGAATTCAAGCTTTGCTTCTTTTTTTCTGTGATGCCAACTCTCTTCTTATACAGCTGTTTTAAAGTGATAGTTGTCTCTGTAGATGGACGCTTCCGCTTGGACTGCTGTAGGGGAATGCATTGCCATTCTCGTTGAGCAAAAGACGTTTTGAAGTAAAAGGTTCCAGGATTCTCCTTCATTATCTTTAGCGCACAAATTGAAGCAATGGGCACTGGATCACCCGCATCAGTCTTGAAATTTTCCTTTATGCCCACGTCTTGGGCAAGTTGTTTCATGTCCAGAAAATCAGAAGAATCCATTTCTCGAACGGAGTAGGGCTTTCCTTTTTTCTTAGCTTGTCGCACCAAACTAACATATTGTTCGGGAACATAAACAGGAGAGGATTTTTTGAAACTCCTAATTGAACGTTCAATCATCGAATGAACGTGATCTCCCTCATTTTGCGTGTGCCCAGTAACCAGAAATTTGTGCGTTACTGAGCTTATATTAGCCAGAGTAGTGATCGCATGTAGGTATAACGCAAAAATGAATCTATTTTTGTTTTGCCCCACGCAATTGTCGGAATAGAACACGACACGCAAAGGTGTAGTCGAATTTTTGTCCAAGTTTTGCAAGTATGACCAAATGCAAGAGATTTCATTCGCCGCTCTGTGCGCGAGAGCTTCATGCCACATGAAACAGTAAGCATCCGTCGTGTTCAGCTCATACACAGTAAGATTGTAAACATTCAGCTTGGATACGTAGTAGAACGACGATGAATCACCTTGCGAGCAGGGAAGTGCTGCTTGTAAATCGAAAACCGCAGTAACTTTATTAGGATCATTTTTGTCTTTTTCTTTTTCTAGTCTCGAAAGTTCCTTTTCTTCGATGTGCTTGCGATGTTCGGCTTCAAGTTCTTCTTTCCGCGTATCGTCGGCGTTCTTGTAGCCTTCACAAAAATCACACTTGTCTTTTTTTGGTTCGTGAAATGAGAGGTTGAACTCCCCTTTGAAAATGTTAAAATACATCAAATAATTGACGTATTTTTTCCCCTTTTCCTCACACAGCTGCACATAATCTCGGTGCAATTCACTGACCGACCTCCCTCCTTCAATGTACTCAATTTTTGAATCAGAGCGGCAATAGTGACTATCCATTCGAGGAATGGATCGAATGTGCTCTCGAACATCCTCTTTCATGCTTTCGGGAATGGATGCATGTTTTCCATGTTTACCACGCTTTTCTGGCTCCACTATTCCCGTCATTGACTGTTCTCTCTTGCGTTGTCCCGTCTGAATGATTTGGGAATTAATGCTCAAAGTTGACATGAACATCTTCTTACATATTCGCACTTTTGTTTGATCAATATGGAAGTGGTAAGTGTTGTTTAGCCCACGTCGTTTTGTTTGGCTGTTCGGATACCTGTACTTCGGGTTTACAGGCGACAAACACGATGCTATGAACATTCTTTGTTTGTGAACATCGCCAATCCTCCAGTATTCATGAAAGAGCGTCTTACGATTTATCGTAACGATTTCTTGTCCAATTTATTCCCTAGTCGCTGGAAAATTGGGATAGTCGGGTATCTCACCTTTGCCATGGAGGAAGTATTGTTGTGGTCGCTTTACATCGCGTGTTTAGCCAAAAAAAAGAAATGTCGCGAAAACCGAAAAGAAAATGGAGCCGTCAGTGGTTACTAGACAAAAGGAAATATTCCCATACTCATTTATTGAAAGAATTGCGGAATGAGCCAAATGACTGGCGGAATTATTTAAGGCCCGTTCACAAGCTCTATGTTTTTGTTGTGTGGTGTCTATGCAACCTATAAAAATGCTTCATTTTTCGAGGGAATGAATTTGTTTGGTTGCGTAGACTCCACAGAACGTAAACATAGAGCTTGTGAACGGGCCTTTAAGAATGAATGAAGAATCTTACGTTGAGTTGCTACAGTTGGTTTCTCCGCTTATTGTGAAAAATGACACTGTTATGAGAACAGCGATAACGCCGCACGAAAGACGATTCCTTGCCACCGGAAGAAGCTTAAAAGATATGGAATTTTCAACTGCCATTTCTACACCAGCTCTTGCCATATAATCCGGGAAACTACAGAGGCTATCTACGAAGTGTTAAAAAAATGCATACAGGTATGTTTATTCATAAAGGTATCATTAGGAATACAAGCCAATCCCAGTCAACATAATAATTATAATTGCAAGAGAAACTAAACACGGAAAGATTTATTTTCGATTCAAAATAAGCAAAAAAACCACACACATTTTAAACACAACTATTTAATTTTGAACATGTATACTACTCTGAGAAATTAGAAAAGAAAGTAGAAGCATTCTCCATTGATTCATTTGAATTGAAGTGTTCGGGGAAAGTTTGAAGTTCGGGTTCTTGATCTTTAGATTCTTGTTTTCGCGTTGATTTCGATGTGACGGAAGGGGTTAGGGATTTTGGGAATTAAAAGGGAATCAGGCCGTCTTTGCTCGAAAGCTTATAAATGACGTTATTTTTGAAGGGGAGCTTGAAGCACTCTCCAAAGATTTTAAATTGATTAACAGTCAACCTCACCCATCTCGTTCATTTGAACGTATTGAATATCAACCCAAAATATTCCCCCAACAACCATACCCACCAACATACATGTCTCAAATTTCAAATCGTCAGCCACCATATTCTCATGTGCCCTACCCTCAACAACCCACCTATTCCAATAACGTCCACCGACTGAACCCGGAAATCTCAAACTCTCAAACGTTATACTCGTCTTCTCCTAACAGTGATCCTCACAATGTATCGAACATACCTCATCTACTGAGTTCTTCTTACGCTTCGGGCGAGACGTACACGGTGAAGGTGTCACACTTCTTGATGTTGACGACCCATCATCACCTGTAGTAGGCGGAGCTGGCGATGTGAAATCTTGTTGATTGTATTGATCTGCACTAGTAGATTCAGATTCTTCCTGGTAAAAGATAGATCATGATAATTGTAAAGACAGCTTCCACTATTCGTACAGCTGATAAAAACAACAACTGAAACAATGCTTGGGTGAAACAAAGGTAGATGAAATTAGGGGGCTCTCAAAAAATTAGACGGTCATGGAGAGAGGGTCGAAAAAATCACCAAAAGCCAAATTTAGGTCGTGGCAGAAGGCCTAAAAATGGGCTTTAGGTATAGGCACACAACTTGGGGGGGGGGGGGTTGAAATATACAATGGGGAACTTGCACATTTTTCAATTTTTTTATTTTTTAAAAAAGCAAAAAATTACAAATCGTCTGGTATTTTTTTTTTTTTTTTTTTGGAGTGAAATGAATTTTTGCCAATTTTTTGAAATTTAGGTTTTTTACTGCCGGCTAAAACGCTCGGCGCCATCTTGCTTTGCGGTGTGAGGTGTGATGACGTCAGATGCTGAGGGCTTAATGCACTATTTTTGGTATTTTAAGTTAATACTAATGGACTATGGCGTATTATTCAGTTTTTTTGTAGTTTCTCAGTCATTTTTATTACTTGAAGAACTTTTTGGTTAGCCTAGTTTTTTTTAGAAGATGTGTTAATATCGGGAGGTAAGTCTTTCAAAGGTCAAGATGGTTATCTCTAATCTTTCGTGAGGTCGGTGAGGTGTATGTGTTTATGTTTGTTCTCGTCGTTTGGATTTCAAGATTTTTAAGAAGCGAATTTTTTTTTAAATTCTAAAAAATGCTCCGCACGGGATTCGAGAAGGCATCCTCCCAGAATATGCCGAGGCTGACGGCATTTGCGGTTTTTTCTTTTATAAAAGAAAAGATAGACTGCGGCGTTGAATCTCGTGGAGCGAAGCTGGAGAAGTAAGTAACGTGTGCAATGAGTTACCTGCTAAGGCTAGTTTTCGCCAATTTCTTGAAAATTATCATCAACCAATGTGTAATGTGATGTGATGAAGGTCACTAAGATCCCTCCCCACTAGCGTGTAGTAAAGCGCACAAACCTACAATCCCCGAGGGATACGTTTCAAGGGCTTCACGATACCCTTCAAAATAATAAATTCAAATGTTGAATTGTCTCATTGTGCGGCCAATAGAGCCAACCCGACTAAACTATCGGTTGATTAAAAAATCCGCATTTTCTGTGCGGATGACAGCATATCATGATTACTTTTAGGTTTGTTCCAACCAATCGAACCCGTTCATGATCGGATGATTTTCAAGCAAAGCGATCCTCAAATGGTTGTGAACAAGGTTGGCATAAATATTTTGTTGGTGAAAATTTGCCTTGTGTTGTGATTGTTCGTAATTATAAAGATGTAAAAGACTCAAATAACGAATTTACTCACAGAGCAGGCCGTAAAGAATATAGTGATGAGTGTGTGGGGTTCGTCGAACTTCGTCGGCAAAAGAATATTGTTGAAATATACGGACGAATTACTCCCGAGCATAAGATACGAACAAAGCCCTATGCGGTTTTCGTCGCGATCGACGAAGAAAATGACGAGATCGTCAAGGGTGAATGCCTGGACTGCGTGGCTTCATCGGGTAAGCATTTCCTCATAATGTATCTCACTAATTTTATCCAGACCTTCTCAAGTTTGGATGTCTGGGCCTTTTCTTGACTTCTCTCTCACTTTCATTAAATTCCTTTGTTATAGGGGGATGCAAGCACCTCGTTACGTTTCTGTTTTGGATCCACAGACGTAGTGAAGAGCCCTCTCCTACGTCTGTGGTTCCATACTGGAAAAAAAGTCGGCTCTCCTCGGCCGTCCAAAAAAAATTCATGAAATTGGATGAATTCGCCCAGCAGCAGTATAAACGCCCGCAGCCACAAAGCGAGTACCCCACACTCAACAAAGTCGTAGAGGGGTGTCTAGAAGAAGGCGTCAAAAATGCATCGCTTTTGTCAATGCATAAAGGTGCCACCGATTGTTCAACATGCTGCCTCCACGTATTATGGGCTCGGTTCCACGGTTCTGTAGCTCTGACCAACGTCACGGCTCATGACTTCCTCGTTTTTTGTCAAAATGAGATGACTTCTGAAGACATCGTCAGAGGGGAAATAAACACTAGAGCGCAAAGCAGTAATGCGCTTTGGCATGAGCTGAGGTACGGGCGTATTACTGCGTCCACAGTGCACGAGGCTTCCCGTTGCCACTCAGATGGTTCCCTCGTCAATAAGATATTTGGTAAGTTGGCTAAGTGACTATATTTCAGCGTTCCTTTGAACCTGCTATAATCGACTTTCACTTTTTTAGGAGCAGCGAATAAATTTGAAACTGCCGAGATGTCAAGAGGGAAAAAGCTTGAGGACCGTGTGCGTGGAGCAGTAGCCAAAATAGTGAACAGAAAAATTGAAAAATGTGGCATTTTCCTTAAGAAGGACTTCCCCATATTCGGTGCGTCACCTGACGGTATCGCAGACGATTTTGTCGTCGAGATTAAGTGCCCTGCGACACGAAAGTCTACAGAGGCATACATGAATACCAATGGCGACGTAACAGCGAAGTATTTCTCCCAAATTCAGCTCCAAATGTTTTTTTGTGACGTATCTTTGGGGCTTTTTGCGGTCGCAGACCCAGAATTTGAGAAAAATGAGTGCGTTACTTTGAAGTGGGTGAAAAAGGACGACGAATTTCTAAAGAAAATTCTAGAGGATAGTTCAAATTTTTGGTTTAATTTCGTTTTTCCTCATTTTCTGAAAATGTCAAGTTGATAGTTGTTTTCACATAGCTGCTAGAAAAATAATATTCTTCGTATCAATATCATGTTTTAATGTTATCTTTGATCTATTGTTCCTCCTGTTCAGAGTGGAGGTGCTCGAAGCAAACAGACCGATTTCATGTCGCTTCGCTCTCAGCTCGACTCTGAACGTTGCGTCATCACCTTGCATCTGTAGGAAATATGAACAGAATCTGTTGATTCGGTCAGGTTGAGGAGTTTAATGAATTGCCAACGTTAGGAGCACAGTTTTATTAACTTACAAACTTATTAACACTTACTAGCAACTTACAAACATAACTTGTTAACTACAACAATTTACAAACTTGAGTTGATTGGCTGAAGATTTATAAGGCCACATACGCTTATTACTATCAAGTCGAGGTACCCCGTAAGTTTATTGTCAAGAGTGGAGTGGGGTGTTACAATTTTGAATTCGCGAACTCGACCTATCACTCTCTCAACGTGAACCCTCAAACTCGCTATTTTGCGAGACGCATTCACGTCACTTTTCGACAGCTTTGTTCCACTTTGAACACTCGGCGGTCGAACGAGCGTGGCCTGTATTTTCTCGAGATGGGGACTAATTTGCTTGAACCCCCGGTCCGCCATTACTTGGTCATGAGGAGTGATGTGACTGAGAAATCCACTCTCCAGCAGAATATTATTGTCTGATATCCTTCCTCCAAAGCCCATGGATACAAAATTGACAAACCCATTAGGGGTACACGAAATGAGATATTCAAAGGTGTTGCACCCGTAATATTCGGACCACGTCAAAGCCTGTTTATAAGCATCGCCTGGTCTTTCAATTTGTATTTCAAAACAGTCAATTATAGATACCACTTTACTGTAATTTTTCCTAAAGGGGATGGGCAATGCGAGGAAAATTTTATCTTTCGGTGGCCAAAAACATAATTTTTGAAGTTCAGCTGCTATTGGAGGTAATGAACTGAGGAAAATTCTCGAGACACTTGCTTCAGATAACCCAAAATCGTGACCTAGTACGACGAACTGATCGTTGGTCTTCAGTTTTTTGAGAACAATCATTACATTTCTATCCAAAACCTTGGTAGCTTCTGTCAAAATTTTGATAATGAAAAAACATTCCCTGGGGATTCCCAAGTACAGTTTTGGGTGCAGTTCAATGAGAGCTGTAGTCACTGCACAGCACCTTGCCTTGAAAATTCGGACTGCTTCTTCCTTTTCAGAAGCGGAATATGAATATGAGGACGTGGATGCAGATGAAACGACAAATGATGAAGAAGAAGTAGAGATGATTGAGTTATCTTCTGTGATAGCCAGACGTTTGGGATGTTGTTGATCAGTGGTATCGTCAAGTGACAAACATCTTTTTGGCATTCGTGTAGGCTCCGAGTGGTCCACCCCGCTACTCTCCGTTCCAGTGGCGTTCACTGATCGTGGTGGTGAAGGAGGTGCTAAAAGCGTCTGGATGAGCTTGGAGCGAAAGAGCGGCCGTACTTGTATCGCTCTGTGAAACGTGTATGGTTTTACTTGAATTCCTGAAGAAAAAAAAATTGACAGTTAAAATTGATTTGCATTTGCGGAGGTATGCACTTGATGAAATGACACGTTTTTGAGTAATATTATCGACCAGCGCCATAGTCCTAGAAGCGGTTCATTCCATCTGCATTCTTATAAAAAAAACAAACCAAAAAAACCAACCTATCTCAAGCATTTCCGGTAGAACATCAAGTACAGCATTGCATTCGCGAAGTATTTCGTCGTCTTCAATCGAAGGTGACGGAGACTTATCAATGGCCTGGGGCTGATCTTTGACTGTATAAAGGTCTTCCTCGGGAGGATGCTCAACGTCTTCATCCTTTGTTTCTGTTAAGTTTTCGGGCAATATTAAAGTTACCTCTAAAAAAAAGGAGAAAAAGAGAACTAGTTACCTTCATAGCTATGATGACGCGACACTAAATCTTGGACAATTTTCTTGCGGTTCAACTTTTCTACAGCGGTTGAGACTCGTTGTATTTTCCCTAGAAAAACAATTTTATACTTATTTATTTTTAAATTCTACTAAACACAGTTGGGTGCGTCTCAAGCTTATTTTGAGGAGAGAGGGCGAAACATTTTCTCACCTGTAACGAGCCTGGTTTCTTGGCAGTCGAATCGTGAAGGCAAGACTCCAGGCTTGAGCCGAATGTGAGTTCTGTATGAAGGCAGCATTCTCACGTACAGCAAATTTTCCACGTCAGTTTCCAGCTACAAATATGAATAGACAACACAACTAATACAGGCAAAGCGTTTTACCAACATCCCTCAGAGCGGAAATCGACTAAAAGTTACTGTTGAGACACATAGATATGTAGTCCCAGAGCGCCTAACGAGGGATTCTTCATAATATGCTATGCACTGAATATTAACATAGGGTTGTCTAGTGAAAGGACCTAAATTAAATACGAAATTTAAATGTTACGTTGAAATGGTCTTCACAACAGTACAACGCACAGGTCGGTAGAACCCCACCATAATCACGGCGACACGCTTTTACCCATTTCGCCCTGGTTGTTACATTTCTAGGGACCGAAATGAACAATTTCTCTGGATTTTTTGTTGTAGTGCTCTTGCACTGGGGAACGAAACAATTTTTATAGGAAACTTTATGCATGGCTCACACACCAGTAATTAGTAAACATAAACAAACAACGGAAGCGAAAGAAAGGGTACCGTCCTTTCACTCACGTGATAAGCGGTAACAGATAAGAATTTTCGCACAAAAAATGTAGTCTAAAATCGTACCGGTGGTTCTCAGACAATCAATCAATTTACGTTAAACATTATTTAGTCTAAAATAATTGAATCATTTTAATAGAATAATGAACCGGCATCACACCCCGTAGCATTACAGAAGCCCCCTTAGAGGAAGTCTGAGAATCTGACGTCACGCGGGATTAGCCAATCACAAAGCGTTTTGGTGGCAATTAAAAATTCACTTTTTTCATTAATTATTTATTAATTATTGAGAAGTTTTTTCGCAAATATTTCTGTCTGTGAGTCATTTGTGGGCATTAATAAACCAATATAAAATATTTTTGAAAAAAAATCCGATCTATGCAAGTTCCCCATTGTTTTATATAGAAAACTGTAGAAAACATTGACACTTTTTTTTTATAGTTCCCGAAAACTGGAAAAGATTGGGTGAAAATTGCTGCAGACTTCGAGGACAAGTGGCAATTTCCTCATTGTCTGGGTGCCATCGACGGCAAGCACGTCCGGATTGTTCCACCGAAGGATAGTGGTTCCCATTACTATAATTATAAAAAGACCCACAGTATAGTCTTGATGGCCATTGCCAACGCCCATTGTGAATTCATATATTTTATGTAGGAACAAATGGTAGAATATCTGACGGAGGTGTTATAAATAACACGGTTTCCGGTTAAGTATTCCTGAACCGGATTCAGTTGGCTTGAATACTGATTTGGAGTATGTTTTTTTGGGGGATGATGCCTTCGCGCTGCGGCCTGATCTTATTACACCATACAGTCGGGATTCACTAAATGACGAGAGAAGGATTTGCAATTATCGAATATCAAGGGCGCGGCGAGTGGTGGAGAACACCTTTGGAATTTTAACTTCACGATTTCGAATTTTCAACACCGCAATAAATTTAAATGTGGAAACCATTGAGTCTGTAGTTCTCGCGTGCTGTGTTTTGCACAACTTCTTGCGCCAAAAATCAGTTTCATACACCCAGTTCGAATGTTTTGATCACGAAAATATTGACGATGGTAGTGTTCAACTAGGTGCAAGATGTACGAAAGTGAAGCTGGCAGCCGAAACTAGCAGCCAAAAAAAATATCGATTGTGCGCCATTTCGATTTAATCGATTATACCGATTATTGGGGATGTACGTCTAGGGGCAGCCAAGGACGATAATAACAAACTCACAACAACTGGTTCATGTACTTCGCGACGAGATTATCATTAATTCAGTGTGTCTAAGAAGGCCTACAATTCATTCCATGATGGATGCACCTCAATTGATCAGAAAACGTATTTTGACCAAGCAGCCGCAGTTGAATATGAAGATTGGCCTAAATTGACCTTTGCACAAAGGTAGGGGCCTGAGGAGTGATCGGATCGGAATTTTGACGGTTTCCCTGGATTCCTCGGTGAAAAATCTAGGACCGACTATTTTTATTTTATTTTTTAAAGTCGAATTTGAGCCCAGCAGCCGCAGTTGAATATCAAGATTGGCCTAAATTGACCTTTGCACAAAGGTAGGGGCCTGAGGAGTGATCGGATCGGAATTTTGACGGTTTCCCTGGATTCCTCGGTGAAAAATCTAGGACCGACTATTTTTATTTTATTTTTTAAAGTCGAATTTGAGCCCAGCAGCCGCAGTTGAATGTGAAGATTGGCCTAAATTGACCTTTGCACAAAGGTAGGGGCCTGAGGAGTGATCGGATCGGAATTTTGAAGGTTTCCCTGGATTCCTCGGTGAAAACTCTAGGACCGACTATTTTTATTTTATTTTTTAAAGTCGAATTTGAGCCCAGCAGCCGCAGTTGAATATCAAGATTGGCCTAAATTGACCTTTGCACAAAGGTAGGGGCCTGAGGAGTGATCGGATCGGAATTTTGACGGTTTCCCTGGATTCCTCGGTGAAAAATCTAGGACCGACTATTTTTATTTTATTTTTTAAAGTCGAATTTGAGCCCAGCAGCCGCAGTTGAATATCAAGATTGGCCTAAATTGACCTTTGCACAAAGGTAGGGGCCTGAGGAGTGATCGGATCGGAATTTTGACGGTTTCCCTGGATTCCTCGGTGAAAAATCTAGGACCGACTATTTTTATTTTATTTTTTAAAGTCGAATTTGAGCCCAGCAGCCGCAGTTGAATATCAAGATTGGCCTAAATTGACCTTTGCACAAAGGTAGGGGCCTGAGGAGTGATCGGATCGGAATTTTGACGGTTTCCCTGGATTCCTCGGTGAAAAATCTAGGACCGACTATTTTCATTTTATTTTTTAAAGTCGAATTTGAGCCCAGCAGCCGCAGTTGAATGTGAAGATTGGCCTAAATTGACCTTTGCACAAAGGTAGGGGCCTGAGGAATGATCGGATCGGAATTTTGACGGTTTCCCTGGATTCCTTGTTGAAAAATCTAGGACCGACTATTTTTATTTTATTTTTAAAGTCGAATTTGAGCCCAGCAGCCGGAGTTGAACATGAAGATTGGCCTAAATTGACCTTTGCACAAAGGTAGGGGCCTGAGGATGGGAAACCATCGAGATAATAGCGGTTCGAAATGGGTTTGATGAGAGTTTGGTTCACTCCCTGGTGAGAAAATGGGAGAAACGAGGGACAGCCCAGTTTGTTTTCCCACAAAGTATTGGGCATCCTTTGGACGTTTCTAGTGGAGACGGGAACGCTGGCTGGGTTTCGCTTCCGTACATGGGCAGCGGTTAAGCGGTGTCCTAAAAAGAAATGGCTACAAAATAAGCTACAAGAGCGATGGGTCTCTTTGCTCGAACCTCTCCAGAATAAAGGATCCGGTGCCATGCAAGAGTCGTAGCGGCGTCCATCGGTTAACGTGCTTGGGCTGTGAGCGAGCGACGTACGTAGGAAAAACAGGCCGAAAGTTTTCGGTTCGATAGAAGGAGCACCTGTCGAGGACGGACTCACGTTTCTACAGGCATATTTCTGAATGTACTCAGGAGCGAATGGAACACAGAGCTCAGATTCTCCACACACAAGGGAAGGGGCGTGTGCTGGACAGCCTAGAGGCATTTGAAATTGATATTGAGTTGCGGACAACAAATTTTTTCCTGAATAACCGCCAGGAGGAAGCGGGCTGATCTTTCCTCCCGCTAATCTCGGACTTGATCGGCAAGGAGGTGGGGAGGGAAAATTCGAGAGAAATTACTTTAGTAAGCGTTAGACTGTGCTAGAAACCGATTGCTTTGGTGACAAAGATGTTTTAACATCTATTTTTTTAGCCGAGTGAGTCTTTGACATGTTTTAGTGCATTTCATTCAAAAAATGCACTATTGGTCTCGCCCTGATGGTCGCACATATGGGTTGTGATACTTTTTTTTCACGTTTCAGAACCCCTAGAACACGAATCCGAGGTCGGTTCGATTTGCTATATATATATATTTATGGCCCCTCGCTTGTTAGCACGATCACGATCGCAATTTTTGACTTAGGGCAACCAAATTTGGTCTAAAAATCAATAGCGTGAATATCTCGGACGAGTTCGTGATCCAGATGAATCGGTCCACGGGAACGGTGTGAAAGAGGGGTTTGAATTAGTTGAAAATTCGCTACCGCACGGCTGTTGCTGCAATTGCCCCCAAAATTGACACGAGTAATGAGAAATGAACGCGCTTTCGTATGAGACCCTTGTGAACCAAATCCGTTGATATGGCAGGGGAGTTCTCGGCGGAGGGGAGCTATTAAATTAACGCTATGCCTTACTGGACCACCCAATTACCAAAAAATTTCATTGACACTGAATTTTGAGCAGTGTCTTTTATTTGATTTGCCTACAGCCTAATAAATATTGAGTAAAAAATCCTGAGGTGGGCCAAAAAGGGAGGAACAAAAAAAAATTTAAAAAAAATTGTTTCGGATTCGAACCCAGGCACTCCGCATTGCGCAATGGTGAAATCGTGACATGCCATTTAACCTAATTTAACTGATCTGAAAATTAACGTAACCTGAAAAAAGTTTTGTTCCGACAGCAGCCTGTCGGGAAAAGTGAATTTCATTCATGCGACAACCGAGTCAAACCTCATAAGTAAGAACGAAATAAATAAATTATGAATGAAATTTAGGCCGGGATAAAGATTTTAATTGCAAATAACTCGTCTAACAAGAGTCCACCTTCTCATATCGTATAGGCAACCAAACCGACTGTGTTTCATTTTCATCATTTTGTTCCCCCTCAGTTGGTGCCAAAAAAAGGGGCCTGCGGTAAAAAGAAACACGATTTTATGATTTTGACTTTCTATACCACGGCCTAAATGTGATTCATAGTTGATTGATTTCGTTCTAACTTATGAGGTTTGACTCGATTGTCGTATGAATGAAATGCACTTTTCCCGACAGGCTGCTGTCGGAACAAAACTTTTAATTCGGAGACTTTATAACTTTTTTATTAAGTTATTTATTAATTTATCTGTTTATTTATTTATTTATTCATTTTCTAACGGTTCTGTTTTGGCTTACATTTTTGAATTGTAATCTATTGTTCTTGTGCCTTATTTTGGTAGGTCTGAAGATGATGTAAAGATTAGACATCGAAAACCGGTTCACCATAATAAAGAAAAGGGTTAATCAAGTGAGGAGACTATTGTTTTTCTGAGAAGTCCTAGAATTTTCACCAAGGAATCCAGAGAAACCGTCAAAATTCCGATCCGATCACTCCTCAGGCCCCTACCTTTGTGCAAAGGTCAATTTAGGCCAATCTTGATATTCAACTGCGGCTGCTGGGCTCAAATTCGACTTTGAAAAATAAAATAAAAATAGTCGGTCCTAGATTTTTCACCGAGGAATCCAGGGAAACCGTCAAAATTCCGATCCGATCACTCCTCAGGCCCCTACCTTTGTGCAAAGGTCAATTTAGGCCAATCTTCACATTCAACTGCGGCTGCTGGGCTCAAATTCGACTTTAAAAAATAAAATGAAAATAGTCGGTCCTAGATTTTTCACCGAGGAATCCAGGGAAACCGTCAAAATTCCGATCCGATCACTCCTCAGGCCCCTACCTTTGTGCAAAGGTCAATTTAGGCCAATCTTGATATTCAACTGCGGCTGCTGGGCTCAAATTCGACTTTAAAAAATAAAATAAAAATAGTCGGTCCTAGATTTTTCACCGAGGAATCCAGGGAAACCGTCAAAATTCCGATCCGATCACTCCTCAGGCCCCTACCTTTGTGCAAAGGTCAATTTAGGCCAATCTTCACATTCAACTGCGGCTGCTGGGCTCAAATTCGACTTTAAAAATAAAATAAAAATAGTCGGTCCTAGATTTTTCACCGAGGAATCCTGGGAAACCGTCAAAATTCCGATCCGATCACTCCTCAGGCCCCTACCTTTGTGCAAAGGTCAATTTAGGCCAATCTTGATATTCAACTGCGGCTGCTGGGCTCAAATTCGACTTTAAAAAATAAAATAAAAATAGTCGGTCCTAGATTTTTCACCGAGGAATCCAGGGAAACCGTCAAAATTCCGATCCGATCATTCCTCAGGCCCCTACCTTTGTGCAAAGGTCAATTTAGGCCAATCTTGATATTCAACTGCGGCTCCTGGGCTCAAATTCGACTTTAAAAATAAAATAAAAATAGTCGGTCCTAGATTATTCACCGAGGAATCCAGGGAAACCGTCAAAATTCCGATCCGATCACTCCTCAGGCCCCTACCTTTGTGCAAAGGTCAAATTAGGCCAATCTTCACATTCAACTGCGGCTGCTGGGTTCAAATTCGACTTTAAAAAATAAAATAAAAATAGTCGGTCCTAGATTTTTCACCGAGGAATCCTGGGAAACCGTCAAAATTCCGATCCGATCACTCCTCAGGCCCCTACCTTTGTGCAAAGGTCAATTTAGGCCAATCTTGATATTCAACTGCGGCTGCTGGGCTCAAATTCGACTTTGAAAAATAAAATAAAAATAGTCGTTCCTAGATTTTTCACCGAGGAATCCAGGGAAACCGTCAAAATTCCGATCCGATCACTCCTCAGGCCCCTACCTTTGTGCAAAGGTCAATTTAGGCCAATCTTCACATTCAACTGCGGCTGCTGGGCTCAAATTCGACTTTAAAAAATAAAATAAAAATAGTCGGTCCTAGATTTTTCACCGAGGAATCCTGGGAAACCGTCAAAATTCCGATCCGATCACTCCTCAGGCCCCTACCTTTGTGCAAAGGTCAATTTAGGCCAATCTTCACATTCAACTGCGGCTGCTGGGCTCAAATTCGACTTTAAAAAATAAAATAAAAATAGTCGGTCCTAGATTTTTCACCGAGGAATCCTGGGAAACCGTCAAAATTCCGATCCGATCACTCCTCAGGCCCCTACCTTTGTGCAAAGGTCAATTTAGGCCAATCTTGATATTCAACTGCGGCTGCTAGGCTCAAATTCGACTTTGAAAAATAAAATAAAAATAGTCGGTCCTAGATTTTTCACCGAGGAATCCAGGGAAACCGTCAAAATTCCGATCCGATCACTCCTCAGGCCCCTACCTTTGTGCAAAGGTCAATTTAGGCCAATCTTGATATTCAACCTCGGCTGCTTGGTCAAAATACGTTTTCTGATCAATTGAGGTGCATCCATCATGGAATGAATTGTAGGCCTTCTTAGACACACTGAATTAATGATAATCACGTCGCGAAGTACATGAACCAGTTGTTGTGATTTTGTTATTATCGTCCTTGGCTGCCCCTAGACGTACATCCCCAATAATCGGTATAATCGATCATTATCGAAATGGCGCACAATCGATATTTTTTTTGGCTGCTAGTTTTGGCTGCCAGCTTCACATTCGTGCAAGACGAGACCCCGATATGCTACACAATCTGCAACGACGATCAGGAGGACAAATTTTACATAAGGCCAAAATTGTTAGGGAAAAATGCTGTACATATTTTAATGGGGAGGGGGCTGTTGCTTGGCAAGAAAGAAGTGCATTGAAGATTTGAAGTTTTCGTTTAAACTATAATAATATTAATAGCAAGCATTAATACAAATAATTATTGTTATTGTATGTATAATAAATTTACTTACATCATGTCTAACTTCTTCTCCATCATCCATTGTGTTTCGAGTAGGCCTTGCCGATGTCGAGTCATGGCTATTCAAAAAATTTAGTTGGTCGAAATACCATAAGGTAGGCTTGTAGACGTCATCCACGCCTGCCCCAGATTTAGCCGATTGATTAAGTTTCGCAAGTTCTTTTTTGTATACTGTACGCAAAGCATTAATCTTTTTGACGACAGAATTTCGGTCTGCCGAATGATCAAATTCTTTGTACTTGTTAACAAGCTCGGAGTAAGCCAAATCTTTTTTGTTTCTATCCGAATAATCCTTGCTTTTGACATGCCATAAACAAGGTAAACTGCGGTATAGTTCGATGAATTCACTTAAAAACTCCCGAGGATTTTGCTTGCACTCCGACATTATTATGGACTAGCGGGACCGCGATAAGCCGACAGTGGGTGCTGGGTGGTGGAGTGAAACCGACAGAGCGACCTCTCCGTCTCCGGTCATTAGCGGGGGGGGGGGAGGCTTCTCTCCTCATTTTTTTTTCTTCATCGGCTCGTTTTTTATGTTCACAAAAGCATTTTTTATTTGGAAAAAAAAGTATCAGCTACTCGCTAGTGAAAGCCCCGTCATGTTTCATGTACCCACTTTCAGTAAAAAGTTGCTTCAACAATACAGACACTTCAAATGTCATTTATGTGTATTAAGATATATTAGATCAACAAGAAGCCAAGTAGAAATTGGAGCAAAATTGGCGGCAACTCGTTTACACGTTCCAATATATCCAATATATCGTTACGATCTGGAGAAATTGATGCCGGCTGGCATCAACCATCCAATCCAATTCCAATTCCAATAAATCGCTACGATTTCCCATTTACACGCAACGATAAATCGTTACAACCTGATCGCAACGATAAATCGTTACGATTTATCGTTGCGTGTAAAGCCGCCTATATTTTATTCACTAATCTGAAAGAAGAAAAAAAAGGCAGAGACCAGAAAAAAGTCGACCCCTTCGAATGTAACCTTGGAACTTGGGTGGGAGCTTGGGAGGGTAATGCAAACGATGAATGAATCCCTCTAGGTGCTGCGGGAGGGTGGCGTACGATCAAGCCATCTTGCGGAAAACAGCTAAACTATTTGAACATGATTCAGGCAATAATTATTTTTTTAATACCACAGTTTACAATTAGCCGGATTTTTTTTTCGACTTTTCTTTTTACCTAAATTTTTAATATATTATTATGTTTTGACTAGCAGAGCGTTTTTTTAAAAAAAATAATGATAAATTTTAAATTCAATTTAAAATTCGAGGAAATTCAAATTCAAAATTTGGGCTCTGAAGGCCAAATTTGATTCCTATAAGGTTTCATATGAGTCCATAAAAAATGAAATATTCCAAATACTTTAGGCGTAAAACAGTGGTGAAAAATGTTGGCGGGAGGGGGGTACTTGCATGGCCCCTTAAAGCGGTACATTAAGGTCTAAAGAACAACTCCGCCAAGTTATATCGCTTTTTAAATTTTTCCCAGGCACTTTTTTTTTGGCTTTTCATTCATTTGTTGCTTGGACTACGAAGAAATTCCAAGGGAGAAACCATAGGAAGTTGCATAATGTGAAGTTTGGTCCCTCATTATTTTTTTTTTACCACCGTGACGTCAATTTGACAAAAAATTCCCTAGTTACGAGCATACCTCAGTAAGTCTGTTTACCTTGAATACCTCTAACATTTCGTTTCCAGATGTTTAAGGCCCGTTCACAAGCTCTATGTTTACGTTCTGTGGAGTCTATGCAACCAAACAAATTTATTCCCTCGAAAAATGAAGCATTTTTATAGGTTGCATAAACACCACACAACACAAACATAGAGCTTGTGAACGGGCCTTTACGGATAAAAAATGGGTTGTTCATCATATTGTGCAACCCATCAACGTTCAATATTATTGTAAAACCCTAAGTATGAGATTTGCGCAATTTTAGAATTGTATGGGTATGGGCCGCTTTAGCTGTTTGTTTTAGAAGTACAGATGCTGCATTTGGGCTCGATTCGTATATTTTATTGAAGAAACTACTTGTCTGGGACATTTCCGTTGCAGAATGTTTACTTTTCAGTAGGTTAACCACCGAAAGAATTATTTCACAAACTGTATCGATATCATAATCACTAGTCTCCAGAGCTGAGTCTTGTGATCGTTACGGATTGTTAGTTATTGGATTAATAGGTTGCCAATAGGGGGCCAATGTAAAATGATTTAAGAATTTCGTTGTGTTCTTGAAGATTCGGTACGGTTGCTAAAACATTTTTAAACGTCTTACCAGACAGCCTGAATTTCGCATCATGCTCGGCGTGCATTGTAGTGAGGATAGAATTTTGACAATTCGATTCTGGGCACGCTTTACAATCCAAATAGCTATGATTTCCTTTAAAATGTATGCATTTAGGAGGAGATAGAAAGGAAGTCGTAAACGAAAAATTTTATTGTGACCTTATTGTAGAAGAGAGTTGGGCTGAGGTTATTGGTTGTAGTAATGTTAGAGAACCTTTAAAACACAGGTACTGCAACACGGATTTCGGCGCCATATTTGGTCCCTCAGTCGTTAGGGTAAACACAATATCATGAATGAAAAAATTGTCATCGTAACAGCAAACAAACGCGGAACGCGGTCGAAATAAACAAAAATATCCTACTTGTCAATGAGATCAGGTGATAATTATAATCATATGGCGGACCAAGTATGGCGCTGATTTGCGTGTTGCAGTACTCGTGTTTTATAGTGCCTTATTAATGTTAATGGTTCCGTAAATAGGTTTCACTAACTATAATCACTAGAATCTAAATTTTCGTCGTCCTAACCCTTGTGCTAACTTCAGGGTAGGCCAAAAACCGTAGATTTTTTGGGATTTTTCGAGTTGTAGGTGAATAACTTCTTTCCGCTAAATTAACTAAAATCACCAATTTATTAAACAAATGCTCATGAGTATTTTTTAATAGGACACATTGAAGAAGTTTTTCCGATCCATTGGAAGTCGATAGGCAGAGATTTATAGTTGAACCACATTCTAATAGAACCTAAAAATCAATAAAACCAATTTGTTTTACATAAATGAATAGGTTCATTTTGTTAAAAAAATTCCATCAGAGTTTGGTTCAACTATAGTATGAGCAAGTGGTGGTTTCCTTTTATTACAAAATTATAAATCTTCATTTTGCACAAATTTGAGGAGCTGCCGATGCTACAGAAATAGTTATTTTTTTACGTAAACAGATAGTCCTTACAGGAAAGAGTGTGCTCTTCCCGAATCTATTGTCAAAAGTTGCAGAATGTCAGCTGGGAAGCGAGTTACTCGCAATTAGTCATGGAAAATTATGTTATCTTAAAAAGATGCTAGAAAAATCATATCTCGAAGGGTTTTGATTTTCGGACCGTGGCTTATGGGGTATTTTCGATCGCAAATGAGGTCTACTTTTACCCAATTGGGTTTGTCACACTTATACGCATCCACCCTGTATTTTGGCTTTGTATAAATTTAGGGTGTCAACTCCCAAGATTATACAATTATTTAAATTTGGTTTTAGTCGAGTCAATTGGGACTCTGGAAAGCCTGTTTCAGGACAAACGTATAGAAGTTTTTTTCTCAACGAATTTATATGTTTTTGGGGGTGCTAAATCCGAATCTGAACTTTGCCTACAAAAAATCGGTCGGCTTCACGTCGAAAATCGCCAAAAAAAAAAAAACTGGAAATTTTCAGACTTTTTCTACTCAATTCATTAAATCTCTGGAACTATGTACTTTTCCACGATGGCGCTCCTTTGCATTTTTTAAATATACTAAATTTGTGACAATTTAAGCCCAATTGTATCTCCGTACGACGAATTTTCATAAGTTCATAACGCAATATGCCCAGTTTGGCTAAACGTTCTTCAGATGGGTGCGTTTATAATCCTCCTCTGCCATTTTTCAATATGTATCCTTGATTTCGGGACAACCGGTTCGTCATAGAAAAAGTTATGCATACCTCTTACATTTTGCATAGTTGTTCTCGTGGCTTCCGCTATATCATGCGATCGAAGAAAAACGCGAATGAGAACTTGTTGTGGCTTTATTCCTGGACTTCAAGCTAAGTAGCCTAAAAGGACGATTAGCCTACCCCGATGGTTTCAGAGATATTTCAGCAAATCGAACAAAAGGGCCCTCAAATCCAAATTCAAGCTCGTGCAGTGCCAACACCCGACGTGGAATCTTCAGGAATTTTTTATGAAATGGAAGGAGGTGTAACTAAAAGAGATTGCACCAAACATGTATCAGTTTTTCCAGCATCAGGCTCCAGCCAATTTTCCGTCAGCGGCAGAAAATGGTCCATTTTTGACGGGTCGCATTCATAATCGTTCCAGAACTAAAGTTTTAAAAACCAGAATTCCTTTCCCCAAAATAACAATTCCTGGTTCCAACATCCTCTTAAACAAAATAAAAGGTTCAGTCCTAATAATCAACCATTTTAAAGGTACAACAACTCATACAATTTCCCCCGACAAAATCATCAGAGCCAAAGGTCACAACAAATTACGTCACCACCGCAACAAAATACACAACAAAACCTCTGCACCCCGACTCCAATGAGTTACCAAACGATTTTAAACCATGAAGTGACCCAAAATACGGAGATAAATTACCCGCCAAACCAATCGTTTGATAATAAGAAGCAAGACCATTACAGAATGACAGAAAAGCCTTTTTTAGGAGATAGCCCGTACTCCCCGGGCAATTGACTTGATGCATCTTGAAAAATCACAACAGCTCCCGTACATTACTTCCCCTTTAGACTTAAGAATTTTGATCGATACGGGGAGCTCAAATAGCTTTATAAAACCCTCAATTGCAGAGGGAATTTTCAAAGAAAAAAAAATCAAAAAAGACAATTTTTCAGTTAGAACAGCTCATGGAGAGAGCACAGGTTCAAGTAGCCTCATACTAAATAGTAATGAGTTTTTTGAAAAAATAAAAATCCTTTGCAAGCTTTTTATATTTAAAGCCCTGTTCACACGATGCAATGTTTGAAGCTATATTGCATGCTGGTTTTTTAAAAACATATGTTCCTTGGTAGTGACCGGATGTTTTTGAAAAACCAGCGTGCAATATAGCTTCAAACATTGCATCGTGTGAACAGGGCTTAATTTCCATAAATCTTTTGATATTCTCTTGGGTTTAGGTTCCCTTCAAAAGTTAAATGTCATTCTAGACTTGGGAGCTAATATGTTGAAAATTGGAAGAATGAATGTTCCCTTAAAAATGTATTCTATTCCCCAAATAGAAGGATTGATAATTATTAACGGTCGCTCAGCCAAACAAACTGAGCTACAACTTTCTTTCGAAGAGACGGAGAAGCTCTAATTCATTATACGAAGTTTGGAGAAATTGAAATTCCCGAATGTATTGTTTCAGTAAAAGATGGAAGAGCATTTTGCCTTGCCATCAACACAGGCACCTCAGACAAAACAATTTATGTGAAGAGGCTTTTAGATGAAAGTGAGGCCGAACCTTTCTACACTGCGCAGAATGGTTACGGTATCTCATACTCGAAAGAACCAGGTTGCATTGCGCAAACTGAGTCCTCCCATTTTCAAATAAAAAATAAACAAGGGACTTCATTCAGAAAAATAAGGGATACGAATAAATTAACGAAATTAATGGAACCAATGAGGCTCGAACATTTAAACGATGAAAAAAAATCAGAATTGAAGAAATTAGTAAGCAAATACTCCGATATTTTGTACGATGAAAATGAAATATTAAGTTCTACTTCCGGTGTAAAACATGTTACAAGAACAACAGACGAAATACCAGTGTATACGAAATCATATCTATATCCTGAAATTTATCGAGCAGAAGTTCAAAATCAAATTAAAAAATTATTAGATAATGAAATCATACAACCTTCAAACTCTCCTTACAACGCGTGGCTACCGTAGTAGCACCGAAACATTTCTCGACAAGTACAACTTAAGCGATCTACCGGGGAGGAGTGAAAGTTATCAAAGTGACAAAGAAATTCAAATAACAACCGCGCGGAATAAACTCGTGACGTGACTAGACTCCCCCAACGCGCTCTACATTGAAAAACGTGTACTAAGTGAACATTTATTATTTCCTCATTAATAGCTCCGTTTATTTTGCCATATTAATATCCAAACCATCAGGTTATAATAAGTTTTATCGTGTAATATCAATTTTATTACAAAAGTCCATGTAAATAATAAGAAAATGATACGTTAGTAGCGAATGAAACTCTGGGGCTACGCACCCACTTGAACCGACGTTGCATTCACGATTAGGAAAAAACGCGGTACTCGACTGAGGGTCCTAAAAAGCAAGGAAAGCACATATGAGCAGGGATGTGACGCTCCTGAGAATACCTGTCACTGTTCCAAATCGTTCATGTCCCATAGAAGGAACCGTTCCTTCTAACAGTGACCGTTCCCGTTCCCGTTCCAGTGACACCCACTTGAATTAGTTTTTAGGAAGTTCCAATCCAAGGCGAATGTAGTTGTTGTAAAGGAGATGCTCCCAGCAAAAGGTACGGAATATCCTGGGGCTAGACGAATGCTCAAGTGCTCAGTGCTAAATGAAAACAAGACTCTCTCTTAATGACTTATATCACAGCTTCAGAGTTGTATAAAACGAGGGAAATGTTTTTGTTAATTGAACGACTTGAAGCACATAGTAGATTACATTACAAGATTAGTAAGTGGTGCATTACCTGCGAGTCTTTTGTTTGGAGCGGATAGTACCACTTAATAGTCAGGAGATGTACGTTATCTTTCGACAAAAAAAAAAACCGTGTCTTAAGATATTTCTATAATCACGGATGAGGTGATAATATTACAACATAGGTTGCACAAGGTTACAGAAAACTGACTTGTAAAAAACTTTTCATGTCAGTTTCAAACCTTTACTGTACAGTTTTCAAAAACTGAAGCTATAAAGTGCCAGGTTAGGAAAAATTCAACTTATTGGAGTAATCATGTTATCGTAATGGGCAACTTACGAAGCAGGTAGAGCGAAAACGTTTTTTGTTAGCAATGAGCGTGACGAAATCGTAAAAATCGTATTAGCTGTGAAATGCGCATGCTCACAAATAACGTCCACGATATTCGAATAGTGTGGCACGCTATTTCTTGTAAAGTAAGGGAGCTGAATAACGAGGGCGCTAAGTTACCTTTCAGGCATGGTTATAACCTTTTTTGTTCCATTTATTTAATTTTCGCGAGTATTAGTGAGAGAACGCGCAGCTTGTTTAAAAGGATTATTAGCGATTTATCTAGTTAGTTTTCTCAGAGTGTTTTTATTTGGAGCAAATGGTAAGTTTTTCTGTATTCTGGGTGTCATTTTCTGCTTCGATTGTCAAATTGCAAGTCGTTGTTGGTTATTTTAGGGCGAATCTGTTAAAAGTAAACCCTCTGCGCCTAGGGAACGGCTAAGGTTTACAATTTGTGATGAGATCGCTTTGTTAAGAGAAGTACTAGGGCTGAACCCCAATAAAAATCCTGAGTTATGGCCGGCAGTGAGACGAGGTGTTGTAGGTGAAACGGGGAAAGACTTTTCCATGAGAACAATTAAGGACCACGTCGAGAAATTGCTCGGGCAATTTCAAAAAGATGACTATGTGAACAGGCGGAGGTAATTAAGGAGAAAAAGCAGGCATGAATCCCACTTATATATTATATCTGTAAAAAACCTTCAATTCCCAAGATCAGGTTCGGAGGAGGAGTTTTCAGAGGTGATCGTGCTGCTGCAAATTATTTTGGACCTAAAAAATGAAGCGAAGCAAGCAAAGAGTTCGTTAAGCCCCTGCTTAGATTCACTTGAATTTTCTTTCTACATTCATATTGTTTCCTTGCAGGTGAAATGACTGTATCACGAGATGCTACTTCTAAAAAAAATTGGGGAGGCAGCGAGAGCTGCATCAACAAGCGGGAATCAGGCAGTGTTTCACTTGGTCTTTTTATTAATGGGTTCTTTAGAGTAAAATGTCCTTTTAGGGGTGGAGCATTATTAGTGCTGTTTTGTACGTGGCGTCGAGCGCAACTACAAAATTATTGAATAATAAAATACATGTTAAGGGTTTAATTAATTGTACGACCTCTTTTAATGATAAAGAACTGTCTTTAGATTTTCTTGTAGTGGATACGGCTGACAAAGCCATTCTCAGCCTCCACACGTGCAAAACGCTGAAACTAATAAAAAATGTAAACACTGTCTTAGACTCCTCTTCGTTAGAAGATAAGGAACAAGTAATCGAGAAATATAAAAGTGTCTTTGAAGGTTTAGGAAAATTTCCTGGACAACCCTATAAACTAAATCTGTGTGCAGATGCTAAGCCTGTCACACATGCGCCACGTCGTGTAGCTAAACACTTACACGATCGCCTGAAGGAACAATTGGCAAAACTAATAAAACTAGATGTCATTGAGAAGGTCGAAGGACCGTGCTAATGGTTAAATCCCCTAGTAATAGTAGAAAAACCTAATAAAACCCTGCGTTTGTGCCTCGACCCTAAGGATTTAAATAAAGTTCTCATTGATGACAAATATCAGATCCCTACTGCGGATGAAATATTAAGCGATTTAGCGGGTAAGAAATTCTATTTTTTTTTGGTTTAAAAGATGGCTTTTACCAAATCCCGTTAGACGAACAGTCATCTAAACTTCGTTCATTCGGTACTCCTTTCGCGCGATATTCCTTTAAAAGATTACCTTTTGGTTTAACATTATCGGCGGAAGTATTTCAAAAACGCAATACTGACTTATTTGGTCACATAAAGAACGTAAAAATTTACATTGATGACCTCCACATTTTTGGCAACACCCGTGAGGAACACGATGAAGCCCTGACTAAAGCATTAGAAACGGCTCGTAAAAATAATATTACATTTAACGTAGATAAGTTTAAGTTTAGGGAGCAAAAAATAAGAATCTTGGGACACATCGTATCACGGAACGGGATAGAATTAGATCCCAACAGAATTTCTGCAATAAAAAACATGCCTCTTCCTACAGATAAAATTTCATTGTTACGATTTCTCGGTATCTTCAAATACGTTAATAAATTTATCCCTTACTTATCCGATGAGACGACACCATTAAGTCACCTGCATACTGCCTGCGTGCACAAATTAAAGAATCTCCTCGTTTCAGCACCAGTTCTTTCACATTACAACGAAAAGAGACCCCTTTTAATACAAACAGATAAGTATAGTAAGATGCTTCAAAGAATGGAATCGGCTGCGTATTAATCCAGGATGACAGACCGATTGCCTTCGCATCGCGAGCGTTAACACCAACGGAGCAAAAGTATGCCATAATTGAGAAAGAAATGTTAGATTTGTGCTATAGCCTTGAACAATTTTATTACTTTACATACGGCCGTAAGGTTAGAATACAGACAGACCATAAACCGCTAATAGTAGGGGAGCCCAAGAGGGGATTTCGAGATTCACTCAAGCGCGTCAGATTAACATACTGCGGATACCTTGTACCTAGTTGAGTATCTCCATCAAATATGAGCCCTAGAAATGTGGCCGCCCGTCATGGATAAAGCGTCAGATTAGTAAAAGAAAATTGATCATCAGACATTCTCGAGCGCGTCAGATTAAGGAAGTGGGAATTAATTACATGCTAAAAAGTCTATACATATTCCACTAATCTGACAATTTAAGAGTGACTGAAAAACGGAGGAGGTCTACAATAGAGGGTTTTATAAAGCTATTTGAGCTCCCCGTATCGATCAAAATTCTTAAGTCCAAAGGGGAAGTAATGTACGGGAGCTGTTGTGATTTTTCAAGATGCATCAAGTCAATTGCCCGGGGAGTATGGGCTATCTCCTAAAAAAGGCTTTTCTGTCATTCTGTAGTGGTATTGCTTCTTATAAAGTATTAATCCAGGATGACAGACCGATTGCCTTCGCATCGCGAGCGTTAACACCAACGGAGCAAAAGTATGCCATAATCCTTGTACGTGTGTAAGTAAGCCTTGAATATTTTTATTACTTTACATACTGCCGTAAGTACATGTGAATTCTTCGAGAGAAATAACGTGATACGCGACCGGCTTGTGGCGCAAATTAATGACCAATCGCTACTAAATATACTTCTGGATTCTGGAGGAGACCTAACCTGGAATCGGCAATCGATATATGTATAATGCACGAACAACGTCGCATTGAAATGAAGGACTTCAGTGACTACAACTCTATTGCTGCCGTGGATGCTCTTCGTAAGACTTCACAACCACATCCGACTTCGAATAAATCCGGTACTGCGCTTAATAATGTTAATAATGAATACCATTGCCGAAAGTGTGGATGCACACACGTAAAAGCAGCTTGCCCGGCTCACGGTAAACGATGTTCTTTTTGCAATGGGCTCAACCACTTTGTCATTGGATGTTTCTAACATAAACAGCAAAATAAATCAGTTAACTTTAAAAATAGCACTCGCATTAATAAACACTCAAAAAACATTCAAACTAAGAAGACAAGTGACATGATGCTCTCTATTAGCGACTTTTGTGAGCCATCTGAGGAGGACGATTTGGTTTTAAACTCCATTCATATCGATAACATAGAGACAAATAAGCAGACTCATCTCTCAGATTGGGGTATAATAGGCATTATTAATAACCAAAAGATTTATTTTAAGCTTGACACATATACATATGCATTTTACATATATCGATTGCCGATTCCAGGGTTAGGTCTCCTCCAGAATCCAGAAGTTTATTTAGTGGCGATTGGTCATTAATTTGCGCCACAAGCCGGTCCCGTATCATGTTATTTCTCTTGAAGAATTCACATGTGCTTGCGGCTGTTTTAAGTAGCGTTACAAATTCAACGATCGGTTGATTAGGCTTTAGATCGATACGGTGAAATATGTATCTTTCATGTAGTACGTTCTTCTCAGGCGTGAAAAATGTTTTGAAGCTTTCCACGACTTCTTTAAATTTTGTTAATCGCTTTTTAGGCGGACTTGCGAGATCGTCGCCATCTTCCACGGCGGCGTCTGCTTCAAAGGTGTTATGAATTTAGCCTCCATTTGTATGTTTATCAGCGTAAAACTAACTATTAGCACAATACCTAAAATTCAGATTCAAACTTAAAATCTAGGCACAACTTTAAATGTAGTACAAAATGGACAACTTAATTACAAACTTAAAATGTGAGCACAAAAGTTAGGGGCTACAGCTAAACTAACTAAGCTAGGGAAACTTATAGCTATAAACTTAGATCATCCTCATGATATTAACCACAATCTTATGAGAAAAACAAAACTTAAACTTAACAAAATGAAATGGTCCTGACAATAGCGGTACGGTCACGTGGGTTGTGTGGTCTTTCCGCGCTGTCTGCATTCCGTTCGGTAGCTCGTCGCGGGTTCTTCCAGGTGAAGTGCTGTTTTTCATCAGGGATGATCGTGGAGAAAGTTTTATGATGTCTTTCCTATTTCTCCGGTACGTGTTAGATGATGAGTCAGATACCATCCATGAACGAGGAGTGACTGATGGGATGTGAATTGTGCCATGTTTCCATTTGTTCTTATGACGGAATAAGACGTTGTCATCCAGCATTAAATTTGGTAGAGATTTCGTGGTCTTATCGTAGTATTACTTTTGTTGACGCTGGAGGTTGCTCATTTTTCTCCTGACGTTTACGGGATTAGGGACCGATGGTTTCAATACATCTTCGTGGAAAATGATATTATCTTTTAAAAGTCGCCCCATTAGTAGTTGACTCGGTGCGTACCCAACGCTTGGGATTCCGGTGTTATTACGATGAAACAATAGTAGTTGAGGATCCACTCCTGTTGTCTTGGATTTTCGTAGGATGTTTTGGCATATTTTTACTGCTGCTTCAGCCAACCCATGTCCACGAGGGTAGTTTGGACTGCTAGTTATTATTTGAATATTCTTGTTTTCGAGGTATTCGTTGAATTGTCTGCTTCCAAAAGGTGAGTTGTCCGTGATAATTTCATCAGGAAAACCGTGTTTGTAGAACATTATGTTACATATTTGAGTGATATGAGCAATGAATTTACTGCGGGTTAGATGGAGTTTGATCCATTTCGAAAAATAGTCAACGGTTACCAAATAATACTTCCCGTCGAACTCTAAAATGTCCATGGCGAGTTTTGACCACGGGGGAGTAGGAAACTTTGTTGGTATCATTGGTTCCTTTGCATTTTGACGAGTTTCTTGGCACACTCTGCAATTGCCGATGAATTGTTGAATATCGTAGGACATCTTTGGCCAGTATAACGATTTTTTAGCTTTAAGTATTCTTCGAGTCATCCCAAGGTGTCCTTGGTGGAGTTGTTCCATGACGTATTTCTTAAGCGATAACGGAACTACTACTTTATTACTGTAGAAAATTAGGCCATCCTGAAGAATTATGTAGTCCTTTATTTGCATGTACTACGCCTTTACATTGAGATTTGCTAGTTTTTTAGGCCAACCGTTTAAAATGTAGTCTTTTATTTTAGACAAACTTTCGTCTTCGCTTGTGGCGTCGACGAACTCAGCCATTTTTTTTAGGTGAACAGCTGTTTCGTTATAGCGTGAATTATATACCATATTCTTTGTCTTCTGTCCCACTGGTATTTTTAGAGTCAGTAGCTCTTGATAGAGCATCGGCTATCAACATTTTATTCCCAGGTAGGTATTCGAGTGTAAAATCGTATTTCATTCCTTTTAACATCATTCTTTGGAGCCTTAGTGGAATTTCATTAATATTACGATTAACAATATGCGTTATAGTAGGGGAGCCCACGATGCTAAATGGGGATTTACTCGAGCGTCGTAGAGACCTATTGGGTTGCAAAGCTTAGATGATAAAAAGATAAAATTGTTAAGCTCC
>CM075938.1:28833776-28855806 GCA_038030265.1 Corythucha ciliata
ATAGAATTTTCCTGTTTCTATCGATCAATTTTTGTATCATGCTTTTTGTTCAGGAGATAGTGGTTATCCTCTTGAACCCATACTCCTTACTCCATTCCCTGAAAATACTTCCTAATACTTACTGTTTACTTGGGGGTTCAAATCTTGTTGAGCAACGTTTTAACGTTGTGCATAGACGAGCAAGGTCCATCATTAAGCGCGTCAACGGACAACTGAAGTCACGGTGAGTTCAAACATTTGCTTAATATCTGTGTACATGTACAGCATGGTGGTATTATATCGACTATGGTCCGAAAATCAGAACTCTTCGAGATACGATTTTTTACATCATGTCTAAGGCTGAAGTCTCTTTTCTCGAAAAAATGCGAGTTGCTTACTCCAAAGTGAACGTTTTGCAACTTTTGACGACGGATTCGGAAGGAGCAAACTTTTAACTGTCGGGATAAGCTATTTTAGCTGTTTTTAGCTATTTTAGATCAATTTGATCACTTTCGGTGGCCATGACAGCCATTCAAACTGGAGAGAATCCGGACATTTTAAGTTTTCCAAAAAATTCAACCCCCATTATTTCGCGCTAAATCTCTTCATATCGGCTTCCCAAGACCAGGAAAACTTTTTCAATAGTGTGTGGGTAGCAAATTAATCAATTAATCATCACTCGCATTTTGTCGAGAAAAGTCACTTCTGCCTTAAATATCATATATTACAGTTTTTATTTTCGGACCATAGTCCATTTTCGATCACAAATGAGGTCTAATTTCACCCCTTTTTTTTACAAGCTAAAACTGACCACCCTATTTGTATTTTAATAACTGTATGCGTGCTCTTATGACAGGTTTCGTTGCCTTTTGAAACACAGGACTCTTCACTACCACCCCAAAGAAAGCAGCAAACATAATTATTTCTTGCAGTGTTCTTCACGTGTGTGTGCGAGGAGGATTGCCGGACGAAGAATTGTCCGTGGGAGTCGATGATGTAGGTCAAGCTTGAATATGAATTGAACGGTTTGCTTGTAACAGCATTGCTTGCTCGTCTTAAACCTGCCGTTATCGAAAAGCATATGATGTTTCGTGTTTCAGGAAGTACCTCATACGGCTGCTGAGAACTACGACTGAACCTCTTCTTCTTCAGGGAAAGAGAATTCGCGAAGGGTGCTCAGGAACTCTAATGAATTACGCCGTTAAAAGCGTTACTTTTTATATTATTATTTTTGCATACATATAAGTAAATGATTTTTTTTCGTGGAATACACGAGCCTTAAAAAGATGAATACGAAGACTGTAAATAATAAAATAATGTTAACGTGACTAAAATTTGAATGATAACGATGTAGCCATTTAATTTTTTTTAATATTGGTAATGTTCTGAAAGGTAAAAAAAACTTAGTTAGTTTAGAAAATAATTGCGTTGGACCGAGAAGAGGTGCTCATGAAACAATTTAGCCACAATTTAGCAACAATTTTGGTCCGCGCTACAGGGCTTATTTTAAGTTGGTTCCCAACTTTAACATGAATGTACCTTTTTTGTTGAGTCCCTTCATGAGCAAGTTTAGAAATAAAAATCTGGAGAAGTGAACGGGCGTGAACTTAGCCCCCTTTTAGCCCCTTTTTGGAAGGTCAATTCTATGAACAGCAAATTCAGACGCTAATATTTTTCTAAACCCCGGAAAACTACTCTAAAGCAAGCAAATAAAGATGCTAACTAACTATATATTCACTATATCCCGTTCTACACACAACAAAATACGATACTTTTAACCTTATTAATCATGACAGTCTAGATAACCGTTTGTTGCCAATGAAAAATAAAAGACTGGCTGAAAATGAAGAATCTGGGCAGTTTTCACACTTCCTACCACCCCAGCTTCCAAGTCCGGCGACAGAATTGCCTCAAAATTTGACCACACGTCCTTTAAACTATGCTGATTCGAGTGATATGGGTCGCTGAAGTGGTCGGTCCCCAAATAAGACAATGATAAATAAAAGACTGGCTGAAAATGAACGATCTGGGCAGTTTTCACACTTCCTACCACCCCAGCTTCCAAGTCCGGCGACAGAATTGCCTCAAAATTTGACCACACGTCCTTTAAACTATGCTGATTCGAGTGATATGGGTCGCTGAAGTGGTCGGTCCCCAAATAAGACAATGATAAATAAAAGACTGGCTGAAAATGAACAATCTGGGCAGTTTTCACACTTCCTACCACCCCAGCTTCCAAGTCCGGCGACAGAATTGCCTCAAAATTTGACCACACGTCCTTTAAACTATGCTCATTCGAGTGATATGGGTCGCTGAAGTGGTCGGTCCCCAAATAAGACAATGATAAATAAAAGACTGGCTGAAAATGAACGATCTGGGCAGTTTTCACACTTCCTACCACCCCAGCTTCCAAGTCCGGCGACAGAATTGCCTCAAAATTTGACCACACGTCCTTTAAACTATGCTGATTCGAGTGATATGGGTCGCTGAAGTGGTCGGTACCAAAATAAGACAATGAAAAATAAAAGACTGGCTGAAAATGAACGATCTGGGCAGTTTTCACACTTCCTACCACCCCAGCTTCCAAGTCCGGCGACAGAATTGCCTCAAAATTTGACCACACGTCCTTTTAACTATGCTGATTCGAGTGATATGGGTCGCTGAAGTGGTCGGTCCCCAAATAAGACAATGATAAATAAAAGACTGGCTGAAAATGAACGATCTTGGCGGTTTTCACACTTCCTACCACCCCAGCTTCCAAGTCCGGCGACAGAATTGCCCCAAAATTTGACCACACGTCATTTAAAGTATGCTGATTCGAGTGATATGGGTCGCTAAAGTGGTCGGTACCAAAATAAGACAATGAAAAATAAAAGACTGGCTGAAAATGAACGATCTGGGCAGTTTTCACACTACCTACCACCCCAGCTTCCAAGTCCGGCGACAGAATTGCCTCAAAATTTGACCACACGTCCTTTAAACTATGCTGATTCGAGTGATATGGGTCGCTGAAGTGGTCGGTCCCCAAATAAGACAATGATAAATAAAAGACTGGCTGAAAATGAACGATCTTGGCGGTTTTCACACTTCCTACCACCCCAGCTTCCAAGTCCGGCGACAGAATTGCCTCAAAATTTGACCACACGTCCTTTAAAGTATGCTGATTCGAGTGATATGGGTCGCTAAAGTGGTCGGTACCAAAATAAGACAATGAAAAATAAAAGACTGGCTGAAAATGAACGATCTGGGCAGTTTTCACACTTCCTACCACCCCAGCTTCCAAGTCCGGCGACAGAATTGCCTCAAAATTTGACCACAAGTTTCATTCATGCCTTTTTTTAAAATTAAACAAGCATGGTTAGATATGAATCATTTTTCTTAAATTTGGGGGTATTCATGAAAAATGCTCAACCTTGTAGGTATCTGTTATATGATAAATTCAAACAAAATAAATACGATTTTTTTTTTAATTTGGAGGCAGGAGTGATTTCTGGTTTTTAATTTTTTTGACCGATCCTGCCGGCGTTTTCGTTTTCAGCGACGTTTCGTCGAGGGATCCTCGACGTCCTCAGGCTTTTTTTTTTGGCTTTTGTTTGTATTGACATGTGATTATATATAGTATATATATATATTTTGAAGGTTTTTAAGGTGTATCTGAGGTGATGATAAGTGTGTAAATCTTGGATAAGTTATCTAAGTCTCTTTTGTAGTTCATCGTGTCGTGTTTTCAACACGCCAAAGAACGCTGAAAACGAAAACGCCGGCAGGATGGGTCAAAAAAATTAAAAACCAAAATAAATACGTTTACGTGGATAGCATAAATGTTACACTTCTGAGAATGAATACCCCTACATTAGGCCCGTCGCCCTCTGGCAGCGTTTTCGACCAGCGCTAAAATTGAAGGTGACATCGTCCACTGTAGGCTTTGCTGCAGTGAATTAATTCAAGGCTTTTGATATACGCTCGTTGTAGCGCCGCTCGAAAACGCTGACAGTGGATGACCGACCTTCTTGTAATTTATGCTCGGTGCACACGATGCATTTTTTTGAAGCATGATGGCCTGCCTGTTCTAAAAAACATCCGGTCACTGCTGGGGATCATTTTTTTTTTTTTTCACCATGCATGTAAACATGCTTCGAAAAATGCATCGTGTGCACCGAGCTTAAGTATCGCCAAAAATATGCATGTTGAAATTGTCATTGTCAAATGTTAAAATGTAAATAATTGAAATTGCAGAATGGCGCCACAAAAAAATAAATTTACCAAACCTAATAAGCCTCAAGTGGTGAGGGACGAGGCGTCGAGGTATGTTATGATTACCATGACGAAGATATATGAGTCGCATAAATAACGCGTTACATTGTTCCAGAGAAAGGGCGGCAAGGTCAGAGATGCTGGCTTTTTTAGCCAGCACTCTCACAACTGACCACCTTAGGACGCTTCTGAGGATAGCTGAAGACGTAAGTTGCATTTCATCTTTTTTAACACCGGATAGTCACGTGCAGTACTTGCCAAGTAACGTGCAAAACAAAACGGCAGTACAAGCTGAGAAATGACAGTTTTTCGGGGGAAAATGCGAATGTTCCTTAAAATCACTATAAAAGTTATTACTCAAAAACAAAAAAAGATAGGCCACCACCCGAATAGGAATGGGGAACTTGCCTGAATGTCCGATTTGGGAAAAAAGTATACCGGTGAATTGGCACATGGACAGAAGGATATCAATGGTAGTTGCAGCCCGATTGGTGCATTTGGTGATCTTTAAATAAATTTCAATGTTCTTCAAGAGGGGATAGATGGTACGAGGGGAAATTACGTCAATCCCTAATTTTGAAGCATGTGATTAGGGCACTCTAACATTTTTTGTTTACAAATAACAAGAAAAATTGTCCCCCTGAAAAGGTGTCATACCCCCTCTTTCACAACTTCATTAAATAGGGTTCGGCGTTATCAAATCCCCACTCAAAATGTTTGAAAATTCGCTCTAAAAATATCCTGGATTGATATTATTATTGATATTTTATTGAAGAGCCCTCTTCAATAAACACCAGAGCTTGAAAAATGTGCGAGTTCCCCATTGTTTATCCCATTTTTTATGTACTATCACCCAACTTGTTTTTGCTACTCAAAACCGACCACCCTGTATTGTATTACATTCATTAGTGGAAAGGTCTCAGCATGTTCCCACTTGGCACTGTATGGCTGAAAAGATAGAGCTGTATAGTTTACTACCCAAAATCGATGTAGCTTCAGCATTTGCTGCTATAAACAATCATTCACCGTACTTTTTGATCACACCTCGTATGATCATTTCACTCAAGTATACTATAATTTATTTCGATCTGGTTTTACAGATGCGGGCCAAAGAATTGGAGTGGCGCGTAAGTTGACATTATCAGTTGCAGTTTTCCAGTTTTACCAACATCATTTAACATTCTAGGAACAACGGAACCGGCGGCGGTCAAGAAGCCCGCAGGACAGGCCCCGCCGGGACCAGCAGCAGCCGCAGCTGCAGCAGCAGCCGCAGCAGCAGCAGCAGCAACAACAACAACAACAACAACAACAACAACAACAACAACAAAATGGCCCACCGGCACAAAATCAGGAGGCCGTAGAATAAGATTGATTTATTTTTTTTTTTAATCAGTACTTGCGTTTAACAATTTTATCAATACATCATATCATTTTTTCAATATAATATATCATTCGAATCAGCACACTTTGAAGGACGTGTGGTCAAATTTTGAGGCAATTCTGTCGCCGGACTTGGAAGCTGGGGTGGTAGGAAGTGTGAAAACTGCCCAGATCGTTCATTTTCAGCCAGTCTTTTATTTTTCATTGTCTTATTTTGGTACCGACCACTTTAGCGACCCATATCACTCGAATCAGCATACTTTAAAGGACGTGTGGTCAAATTTTGAGGCAATTCTGTCGCCGGACTTGGAAGCTGGGGTGGTAGGAAGTGTGAAAACCGCCAAGATCGTTCATTTTCAGCCAGTCTTTTATTTATCATTGTCTTATTTGGGGACCGACCACTTCAGCGACCCATATCACTCGAATCAGCATAGTTTAAAGGACGTGTGGTCAAATTTTGAGGCAATTCTGTCGCCGGACTTGGAAGCTGGGGTGGTAGGTAGTGTGAAAACTGCCCAGATCGTTCATTTTCAGCCAGTCTTTTATTTTTCATTGTCTTATTTTGGTACCGACCACTTTAGCGACCCATATCACTCGAATCAGCATACTTTAAATGACGTGTGGTCAAATTTTGGGGCAATTCTGTCGCCGGACTTGGAAGCTGGGGTGGTAGGAAGTGTGAAAACCGCCAAGATCGTTCATTTTCAGCCAGTCTTTTATTTATCATTGTCTTATTTGGGGACCGACCACTTCAGCGACCCATATCACTCGAATCAGCATAGTTTAAAGGACGTGTGGTCAAATTTTGAGGCAATTCTGTCGCCGGACTTGGAAGCTGGGGTGGTAGGAAGTGTGAAAACTGCCCAGATCGTTCATTTTCATTGTCTTATTTTGGTACCGACCACTTCAGCGACCCATATCACTCGAATCAGCATAGTTTAAAGGACGTGTGGTCAAATTTTGAGGCAATTCTGTCGCCGGACTTGGAAGCTGGGGTGGTAGGAAGTGTGAAAACTGCCCAGATCGTTCATTTTCAGCCAGTCTTTTATTTTTCATTGTCTTATTTGGGTACCGACCACTTCAGCGACCCATATCACTCGAATCAGCATAGTTCAAAGGACGTGTGGTCAAATTTTGAGGCAATTCTGTCGCCGGACTTGGAAGCTGGGGTGGTAGGAAGTGTGAAAACTGCCCAGATCGTTCATTTTCAGCCAGTCTTTTATTTTTCATTGTCTTATTTTGGTACCGACCACTTTAGCGACCCATATCACTCGAATCAGCATACTTTAAAGGACGTGTGGTCAAATTTTGAGGCAATTCTGTCGCCGGACTTGGAAGCTGGGGTGGTAGGAAGTGTGAAAACTGCCCAGATTCTTCATTTTCAGCCAGTCTTTTATTTTTCATTGGCAACGAACGGTTATCTAGACTGTCATGATTAATAAGGTTAAAAGTATCGTATTTTGTTGTGTGTAGAACGGGATATAGTGAATATATAGTTAGTTAGCATCTTTATTTGCTTGCTTTAGAGTAGTTTTCCGGGGTTTAGAAAAATATTAGCGTCTGAATTTGCTGTTCATAGAATTGACCTTCCAAAAAGGGGCTACAAGGGGGCTAAGTTCACGCCCGTGAGAAGTGAGGCTTTTTTTTCGGGTAAATTATTCTCAGCTGCGAGGTGGAAGACCCCTGGTAACGGTTCGCTCCCCTCGCATTCCTTTGTGTCCTCCTCACTCCCTCCCTCACAGTGGCCCTGAACACCTGCCCTTCTTCCCTTCCTACTCCAATTCATTCGCCCTCAGACGCGGTTACGGGTTTTTTCAAACGCTTTTAAGTTGAATTATGTGCTCAAAATGTCTCGCGAGTGCGTGTTATGTGACCAGTCGTTAGACGACGGAACCAAAACAACGGTAGTGAAGGAGCAGGGGCTCGCGAGTTTCATTGAGGCTAGCAAAGCTCGAGAGGATGGTAAGGTTGTGATTCTAAAAAGGCTTCAGATTGATAAGCAAGTTGAAGTTCACGAAAAATATAGGAAGAGCTACGTTAATCCAAAGCTTTTTAATGCTGCCCGTAAGAGAAACAGAGAATTGAAGGAAGCACCTGAACGTCGAGTGCAAGGCGTCCCTCAATTCTCATTCAAAACCCACTGTTTTATATGTGCTGAATTAATCCCTCCTGATTATTCTAAAAAGCAGATTAAAAAGCCAGTAACAGACAGGAACCCAGTTTATCCTGTTACTCAACACACTGTTGCTGAAAACGTGGAGAGGTTGGTGAACAATCGAGGTGATGAAAGTGAAACTGCTATTATACAGCGCATACACTCAGTGAATGATTTGCCAGCTGCTGATGCTCAATACCATTATCTATGCATGAAACAGCTCTACCTCCCCAAACGAGTGACAGTGGTCAAGGGGAGACCTAAGTATGATGTGGATAGAGTAGTGGAATCAATTCACACTTACCTTGAGAACAGTAATGAAGAGTGCCAGTTTACAATTGAGGAATTGCTGAATGAGGCTGTAACAGCAGGAGGGGTTTGTCCACACCCAAAAACAGTAAAAAATCGTCTTCTTGAGAAGTACGGGGAAGATGTACTTGTAACAAACAACATGCCTTATATTGTTTGTTTCAGAGGAACAGGTCACAAGATTATTACTGATAGGTGTATGAGGAGCGATTGTCTGAGGACGAAGAAAGGTTGAGAATCGTTAAGACAGCAGCTGATATTATAGTTGAAGATGCACGATCTCGAGTATACGATTTGACACACTACCCTCCACCTGACACATTTATGGAAAACATTGACGACCTAATTCCAAAATCTCTCCGAGTCTTTACTGACGCTGTTGTACTCAACAAGAAAAAAGGAAATTTTGAAAAGTGGAAGAAGAAATCCCTTGCAATAGCTGACTGCCTACTGACAGCCATAAGGCCAACGTCCTACATATCTCCCCTTCAAGTGGGCATTTCGACGTTTTTGTACAGGAAGTTTGGATCAAGAAGGTTAATTGAGGTTCTAAGTTCATTTGGGTTTTGTTCATCGTATTCGGAGGCAGTCCGTTTTGAAACCTCAGCTACATTTCAGTCATCAGTTGCTGTTAATAAGCCAGCACTATCGCAGTTCGTGTATGACAATGCTGACTTCAACATACGAACTATTGATGGGCATAACACCTTCCATTCAATGGGTGGCATTATCTGTGTCACTCCAAAATCAGCAGTTGTCCCAGGGAAACACATAGATAGGTTGAAGAACATGCCTTCAGCAGAATGTGTTGGGCGTGTGGGAACTGTGGCAGTTAAAGTGTTTGAAAAGACTGGTGCAGGCCTAGCTGGTGTTCAGATCATACTTATCAGTCAGGCATTCACGACCAAAAGTTCAATCATTCCCTCTGAACCACACCTGCTGTGGCTCTATGGAAAACATGTGGAACTGCTGGGTATTGGAGGTTGGAATGGGTTTCTGGAAGACATTTCGAGACACCTTCCACATGAAATAACATATATTGATTGCCAACCATTCAATTCACCGCCAAGTGACTATAACACGATCTACACGGCTTTGCTGAGCAGTGTTGAAAACAAAATCCCTGAACCAGCGAACAACCTTCATTACCTTCGATCAGCCGCTGTACCTTAAAGCAAGAGAAATAGTTGCAAGTTGTAAGGGAGACAGTGATTTAAACAACGTGATTGTAAGGCTCGGTGGCTTTCATCTTCTCATGTCGTTCATGGGGGCAGTGGGATTCATTATGGAAGGTAGCGGTTTGTCGGAACTGTTCAATCTGATGTATGCTGCCATCAGCACTGAAAAAGTAATGACAGGGCACGCATATGCCAGAGCGGTGAGAGCTCACATGTTAGCTCACAGGGTTCTGGCATCAGTAATACTGGAAGCTATTGATTTTTCAGAATCATTTAAAACTGAAGTTGAATACATTTTGTACAGTCCTGATCGTTCAGATATTCTCAACGCACACGAGAAAGATTGACCCAAGGAACTTGCTTCGAAATTCAAAGAAAAGCTAGAAGAATTCACACTCCTGGGGCCTACTGCCAAGTTGTGGAGTCAGTACTTCCAGATGGTTACTCTGATTTTGACTTTCATTGATTCGGAAAGAACTGGAAACTGGGCCAAGCATTTGGAAACCGTCAATGATATGCTTCCTTACTTCCACTCTAGCGGGCACTTCCTGTATGCAAAGTGCTGCCATTTGTATTTACAGGGCATGATGGAGCTACAGCACACCATTCCCCCAAATGAGTTTGAAGCCTTCTCTGTGCAAGGGGGGTTCACTATTCGCTCGATCCAATAAGTTTCGTTGTGGAACATGGAGCGATATGTGTGTAGAACAAGAGCTGATGAAGCACATGAAAGCTGTCGGTGGACTTACTCGAGGTCGTGGTACTGTCACGATGCAGACCCGCAACACACGGCCCCACTCTTCGGACGCGACGCCTTGGAAGTTGGAAGGAGTGAGAGAGGATTTAAAAAAGGAGCGTCGCCGTCCGAGAGGGGAATGAGAAAAAGGACTCTAATTCGAAGGTCTAAAAAGCAATCATTCGGGACTCTCGTGAGTGTCTTCACTGGAGCTCAGTCATAGTGAATGTTTAATAAATAATTGAATAAAAAAAAACTAATGTGGGGCGGTGGGACGTATGAATTAATAAGTAAATAAACGATAAATGTGAAATAGAGATATACGCCTCTCGCCTCCCTTCCCCCTTTTAACCCCGGCCGTCACGGAGAGAAGCTGGCCTGTGACATTTTGGTGGAGGCGCCGGGTAGATTCCTATGTTCGTGCCGCGAAAAAAGTAACGGCCACGGGAGGTCAGTCGGTACCGGAGAGGAAAAGTCGGGGGTGAAATTGAAATGACCACCGTGCGATGCCGGTGACGAGAAGCCAACGGAACCTAGACTACTTCGGGGGGAACCGAACGCCGGAGGAAGACGACGAAACCCTCGCTGACGAGGAAGAGGACGTCCGGATCAAAGAAGAGGAGACGTCACGACGCGAACGTCGCAAAGTTAAGGCAAGTTCATCCCTAACAATGGACAAATTTTCTGGAAGAGACGGGGAGGACGTCGCACGTTTCCTACGGCTGTTTAACCGAAAGGCGAGAGTGGAAGAGTGGACCAACGACGAAAAAGCTGCTCACCTTCCAGAGTATCTGTCGGGCGCCGCCCTGAGTTGGTTCGACGCCGTGGAAGACGAGGGGCTCGGTTGGGATGAGCTTCAAAATCGGTTAAAAGGCACGTTCGAGCCCCTGCACTCCGCAGAAGAGCTACGGTTACGTCTCCTCACCCGACGGCGAGCTCCAGGGGAGGACCTGTGGAACTTCTTCCGTTTTGACCATTATAGGTATAATAATAGAAACCTGGGAGGAGCGAGAAGAGCCCCAATAAATTGTGAACGAAATTCTACCCGACCCTCGAGGACGGAAGATGGAAGACCAATTTGTTTTAATTGCCGCAAAGTGGGGCACGTAGCTCGCTCCTGTCCGGAAAATGCCTTCCGGAGGTAAAGAGACCCCTCACCTCTCGACCTCCGGTAGACAGTAACATTAAATTTAACAATAAATTTAAGTCTAGATTCGTAAGTGGATTGAATAATTTTAAGCCTTATGGGAGTACTTGTTTTTATTGTGGGAAGCATGGCCATGTTGGAGATTTTGTCGGAAAAGGCCTAATTATCGCGTGAAGTTTGCAAAAAATAAAATAGAAAAAGGAAAAGCGATAAACCGGATCGAGACGGATCATAATCCTACGTCATTCACCGGAATAGTTAGAGGGCAGGAAGTAAATGTGATAATTGACACCGGGTCCGCTCTCAGCATCGTCGCTGAACGGTTAGTAGGGCGACAAACCCTAGAAAGAGTGCCGTTTCTCAGAGTGAGGGCTGCGAACGGCACAAATTTACACATTAAAGGCCAGACGGCAGTAGAGATTAAGGTTGTAGGGTTAGAGTTAACTTGTAAGTGTATCGTTATTAACCCTGGAATGGAAACGTTACGTAAATTTTACTCCTCGCGACTTCGATACTGCCTGTGTGGCGGGGATCGAGAGGGAGCTCTTCCCCTTCCAGCTACCCTTCCCTCAGGGTGTTCCCTCAGTCTGACGAAAACCTCCATCTTGCCCGCATCGTTAGAAAAAAATAAGAGGTAAATGAAACAAACCCTACACGTAAAAATTACGTCGTTTCCAATGGAGTAGGTAAGGCGACGTGAATTTTACTTCTCGTTTCCATTACTAGCCTAGCTGAGAACGTGAATTTCACTCCTCGTTTCCATTACTACCCCCCTATGGGAACATATCTTTTATGTTTCTTACTGGGGTTTTACGTTTCCATTACGTAGCCCCTTTGAAGAATGTACTTTACAATTACTGCTTTGTATTCTTTGGATTCCATTCCACACATCAGAGGTCACCTCTGGCTCGGTGGGGGGGAGGGGTCCCGATTTTGGTTCTGAAAAAAACGCACTTGCTACTTCCGTGTACCTTCAAACATGGCGTGATTTTTCCCAACAGGAAAATGGAGCGGAGGGCGGATAAAAAAGCGATGAAGGATTGGGAGATCAGGGAACTTCTTTCACAGCTTGAAGATGAAGAGTTGAGTAGTATGGAGAGCTCCGATGATGAAGAACCAAGGGAGAATAACGACGAAAAGATTTCCGATCATAAAGATCCCGAAGATCCTGATTTCGTTCCATCTTCAAACAGTGATTCGGATGAGGTGGAAGAGTTCGATCCGGAGGAAGTAGAAGAGGCTATCTCAGCCAGTATCCAGCAACAGGAGAATCAAAACGATGTAATGGACGAATCAGTTTCAACCGCAAAGAATGAACCAAGGTCAGTCAAAAAAAGAAAAAAATCAGGTGGTAGGAAAACACTGAACATAAATAAAAAACAAGCAAAGAAGGCGGAATTATCTGAAGGGGACTTTATTGTGACGTTTGATGGATCAACAGTAACTGGAAAGCCGAAGAAAGACGGTTCATTGTTTCTGTGGCATACGCAACCATTACCATCTTCAAATGTTGCTAAAGTGCCGAAAAAGAACATTGTACACATTCGGCCTGGCCCAGTAGGTGCAGCTCGTAATGCTACGGAACCGATTGACTGTTTCTCTCTATTCATGACACGGGAGATCTTGGAACTTGTTAAAAAACATACGAACGAAGAGATCCGTCGGATTAAAAAAAATACATCTACGAACAATGAGATCGAAGATGATGACGAATTAAAGGCATTGTTAGGGTTGATTATATACGGCGGTGCAATGAAGGATAACCCTTTGCCCACCACTCTGTTGTTCAATTTTTCTCAGCGCGGCTACTGGTATCGTGCGTCCACGTCTATCAAGAGATTCGAATTCTTGATCCGTTCGCTTCGTTTCGACGATAAAACCACTCGGGACGCCAAAAATAAATTCGCACCGATCACCGATCTTTGGGAGATTTTCATCGAAGAGTGCCGGAAACATTATAAACCGGGCTCTTACGTAACTATTGATGAGCAGCTCATAGGGTTTCGAGGAAATTGCCCGTTTCGAATGTACCTGCCAAATAAGCCCGCGAAATACGGGCTAAAAATTATCGCGATGGTTGACGCCTCAACAAAGTATTTGGTGGACGCTGTACCGTACACAGGAAAAGGTTCTTCGCCGCCAGATGAGCCCGTAGCTTCACATTTTGTGAAAAAACTCGTCCGGACAATAGAGAACTCTGGTAGAAATATTACACTGGACAATTGGTTCATCAGCGTTCCTCTGCGTTCATCAGCGTGTCTCTTATCTGCATCAAAGAGGTCTAACTGTAGTGGGTACCATCAGAAAAGACAAAATAGAGCTCCCCCCCAAGCTTTACAGACCTGAAGTTCAAAAACAGGAAAGTGGGTTCCTCGCTGTTTATATACAACGAAAAGATGATGGGTGTATCATTCAAGGCAAAAGACAACAAAATGGTATCCTTGGTGTCGTCAATGCATGACAAACCCGAGCTCCATCCATTCAGCAAAAAACCATTCATAATTCATGCCTACAATGCCACCAAGGGAGGAGTGGATACGTTGGATCAACTTTGTGCTAATTCAAGTTGTAACCGCAAAACTAAAAGGTGGCCTCTCTGTTTTTTTTTTTACAATTTGTTAAACCTTGCCTGCGCCAACGCCTATGTCGTGTATCAACACAATTTTCTGCGCAAGCAGAACGAAACTGCTCAGCAAGGACCACGCGTACAAAAACCATTGACTCGCCTGGAATTTATGATAAAATTGCACGAGCAATTGTCATACGAGTGGAAAAAGAAGAGACTGCAAAAATCCGCGAAGTTGAATAGCGAACTACAGATATCTATCAAACAGAGCATCAAGGACTCGTTGCCACCCAGAACTGGCCCTCAAAGAGATGTTGAATCTTCTGGCACTGTATCTTCCAGTTCACGTTTAGATACTCATGGACCACACATCTCAACACTTGGAGGCACCACTCAAAACACCAACTTCTCCTGCTCAGCTGCCACTCAGTCTTCTTCGAGCAACCTATTGAATGCAAGCCAAGCGGGAAAGCAAACCAAAGTTGGGCCAGCCAAGTTGGGTAACTGTCAATTGTGCCCGAGTGCATTGCGGTGTTGCAAAGCTGCGGTGTTGTGCTCCCAGTGCAATACTAAAATTTGTGGTGGGCACATTAAAAAAAAAATGTGCCCGAATTGTTAATGACTGGGTTACCGATGATAAGCCGATTGTGATTTTAAAAAATATTGTCAATTAAGAATACTGTCTGTCTAGTCACGATAAGACTGAAATACAAGTTCCTTTGTTTAACTATTCGTTTGATTTTATTCTCGTGGGCATTCAAAAAAATGCTCTCTGAAACTTTCGTTCATTTACTCATCACCTAAACCATTTTTTTTCAAGTTCTTGAAGTGGAGGATAAAAAAAAAATTGCGAATAGCATGAATTTCAAGAATTTTCCCTCGACGTAAAAATTACGTCGGACGTTTCCATTACACGCTCTAAGAGTAACGTTTCCATTCCAGGGTTAAGGACCTAAAAGCGGACATTTTGCTGGGAAACGATTTCCTAGAGGCGTATCGCGCCACCATTAATTTTGAAGAAAGAATTGTTGAACTCAAGGTGCTCGGCTTGTGTTTCAAAATCCCCCTGCACTCACTCTTGAAAGCTTCCAACTTAGAACGAACGACAATAGAAAAAGAAATTATGAATCACCCCCTTCGGTCAACGAGAACGGTTTCGATCCCCGCAAAATCCTTTGGTAAAATCCCAGTGAATCAAATCACCCTCGATCCCGAAAAAACCTACATTTTTGAGAATGAATGTACCCTCCCTCAATGGGACCAGCTAAATTTTCCCCCTCTTGCATTTAAAGAAGAAAAAGAAATCGTAGAAATCCCGTGTTTTAATATTTCCCATCATGAAATAATAGTAAGCGAGAATTCTCGTCTCGGAAGCGTTGAGGAGGTGACTCACCCTAACCCCGCCCCACCATCTCCTTCATGCACTCCCGAGAAAAAATACGAAAGAATGGGTTACCCTTTTCCTAGTGACCCAAAGAAAAAATCCTTTGAGGAATTAATTAACGTAAACTCAAAATTATCACTGGAGGATCAAACTACCATAAAATCATTAATCTCAGAGTACCGCGACGTATTCGCGATGAACATGCAGGAACTAGGTCAAACTGACATTTGTGAGCACAGGATCCTTTTAATTGAGGGCGCCAAGTCGAAAAACCAACCGCCTACCGAGTCAGTCACCGGGAGAGAACCATAATTAACGATCAGGTGAAGGAAATGCTAGACAACGGGATAGTAAGTGAGTCAAGATCGGCGTGGGCCAGTCCGGTTGTACTAGTACGCAAGAAAAATGGTCAAGTACGTTTTTGCGTGGATTACAGGAAGCTCAATGCCCTCACCGTAGAGGACCGCTACCCCCTGTCACTCATTGATGACCTTTTCTCCTACCTTCAAAAGAACCAAATGTATAGCGCGTTAGACTTGGCCAGGTGAAAGTAAATGAGATGGACAGGCCGAAGACTGCCTTCATAACACCGGAAGGGATTTACGAATTTAATTTTTTACCTTTCGGATTATCCGGGGCACCCAGCTGCTTCTCCCGTCGCATGGACAAAGCATTAGCCGGGCTATAGTGGTTACATTGTTTAATTTACCTCGATGACGTCCTCGTGATGTCGGAGTAAGACGTGAACCGTCATTGCAACAGTTTGAAATTAGTATTTGACAGGTTCCGGCAGGCGAATCTACGCCTCAACCCAGAAAAGTGTAAATTTGGCTACTCCGAGGTTAAATTGTTAGGTCACGTCATTAGCGACGAGGGAATAAGACCCGATCCGGAAAAACTAACCGCAGTTGATAACTTCCCCCGGCCGAAAAACGTTAAAGGGATTCAAGCTTTCTTAGGCCTGTGCAATTTTTACAGAAAATTTATTGCCCGATTTTCCGACATAGCGAGCCCGTTGACGAAATTGACAAAAAATAACGAACCTTTTAATTGGACCCAAGACCAGCAGACAGCCTTTGATCGGTTAAAACAGGCCCTGACCCACGCCCCCATTCTAAAAAATTTCAATAACGAGGCAGAAACAGAAATCCGATGCGACGCGTCAAACCTGGGAGTGGGAGGCGTCCTGCTTCAAAAATTTGACGGCAACTTTCACCCTATAGCGTACAGCTCTCGGCGTTTATCGGCCGCTGAAAAAAACTACGACACCAGTCAGAAAGAATTGCTAGCTATTATCTACGCCACCCAAAAATGGAGGAGTTACCTATGGGGCCGGAAATTTCGAATCGTCACCGATCATCACGCCTTGTGTTATCTGAGAAACAATAAGGACCCCGCGGGTAGGTTGGTCAGGTGGGCGTTAAAACTAGAAGAGTTTAATTACGAAATAATTCACAAATCGGGAGCGAAGCACCGTGACGCCGACTGCCTCTCTCGTTACCCTGTCGATTACGCCGAAGAAAATGCAGAACAACTTGACATAATGGTGTATCAATTGGACACATTAGACGTGGCTAATTTACAACTAGGAGATCCCGACTTAAAATTGATCATTGATGCGCTCACCGATCCTTCCTTAGCGAATAGTAAAATTCTCAAAAAATCAAGAAGCTTCACGATGACTAACGGACGATTATACAAAAAACAATTTATCAAAGGTCAAGTAATCCCTATACTCGTTATCCCGAGAAGCTTGGTACAAGAGGTTCTCGAAAGCTGTCACACCGACCCCCTCGGAGGAAGCCACCTAGGAATCGCTCGCACAGTACGCAAAATTAAAACCCGGTATTATTGGGACACCCTTTGTAAAGACACAGAAGAATACGTACGAACGTGCCCTGACTGTCAATCAAAAAAGTCCCCCCAGACAAGAAAACCCGGGCTGCTCCAACCGATTACCACTACTGCCAACCCCTTTGAAAAAATTTCTATAGATTTACTAGGGCCCTTTCGAAAGTCGCTGAATGGCAACACCATGATCGTGGTAGTGACCGACTTTGCCACTCGATACTGCGTTACCGACGCACTGCTAGACGGAACCGCTTCGAGCGTAGCCAAATTTCTTATCAAAGACATTATCTGTAAGCACGGGTGCCCAAAAGAAATTTTGTCCGACCGCGGAGCATGCTTCCGCTCAAATCTGGTTAAAAACCTCCTACTTGGAATGGGCTCTACTCCTAAGTATACAACTAGCTTCCACCCCCAGACCAACGGGTTATGTGAAAGGCAGAATAAAACCATTGCGACAATGCTTAGTATGTACACGAATGCGATCCAAAACGATTGGGACGAGTTTTTGCCTATGGTAACATTCAGTTACAACATCAGTCTTCGAGAAACTTTGCAGTGTACCCCCTTCGAACTCATATACGGCCGTCAAGCAGTACTCCCGGTAGACACAGCCCTCCAACCTTTCAAAGTTGAAAGCGAACCAGCCACCCAATTCTTAGAAAGAATGAAAACCGTTCGGGAAAATGTCCGGAGAAAAATAGCAGAGGCACAAAAGAAGCGTTACGACAAATTTCACCGTGAAGTGAACTTCACTGTGGGTGACACAGTGGCGGTCCCAGGGGGGGGGCCATGGGGCGATGGCCCCCCCCTGAGATTTTTCGACGTTTATATGACACATTAGGAACAAAATTTCAGATATATTATAAATCTTGGCGATGACTTGGAAATAAAAGACGCCACGTAAAGCTCCTTGGGTTGGCGCTTTTAACAGGAGCTCCCTGCGCTTCCCAGTGCTCCCCGTGCTCCAGTGCTATCGATGCTTGTGTTTACACAGATATGAACATTTTAAAGATGGGTGATACGCTTGTGCGTGTTATATTTCTTGTCGTTGAGTGTGTGCACGCACCGTCGCATTCGGTTGATGAAAACATAGTCAGTGCTAGTTGTTGACGGTGAAAGAAATATTATAAGATTCTGAATTTGAAGTTGAATACATTATTAATCTGTCCATTATTGAGGAAATTGTGATCCGGTATGTACGTTTTAGTCCCCTGAACCTTGGTTTGTTAGTTCATAATACTTTATATTACTATTATTCATCTATTATGTAGACACCGCTCAAACGAAAAAACGACTCCCCTTGCGGAAGAATGGGTTCGCAGTTGCCGTTACGTAAGGACCAGAAGCGTGGCAATTCTGTTCAGCAGAAGCTTGAACAATTTTTGCTTCCTAAGAAAAGTCGCAGTTCGGAGGACGGTGAAATTTCAGGTGAAAGCGAGCCGGTCAGACTGCCTTCAAATTCACAGTCGGACAACTGTAATCAACCAGGTCTGGAGAACGATGAATCCTCAGAAAGCAATGCTCTTGCAACTAATTTGGTGGAAAATTCGACTAACGTTCTTTCGCCGCGGCCTCAATTCTCGAACGATATGGGTGTGCATCTTGGAAGTAAAATGGACGATTACACTAAATTCCAACTTTTAGAGAATCCGTGGCGTCCTCCTTCACAATATCCTCTTCCGTTTTCAATTCAAATTAGGGGTGGCAAAGAAAGTCGCCGCTACCTAAATCATCATCACTTGGAAAAGTACAGCAGCTGGCTTGTGTATTCGCCTTTTTTGGAAGGATTGCTCTGCAAATTCTGCCCGTTGTTCGTACCGGGTCACCAGGGCGGCGGTCAAAACACAGTGGCTCTTCAAAAGTTGGTCACTCGGCCTCTTAAGTCGTACAAGAATTTGACAGGAAAAACTGGAGATTTATCTTCTCACGAGGAAACGCTTTACCACAAACGAGCCGTGCAGGATGGACAAGCTTTTGTGCAAAATTATAAAAATCCGGCTGAAGAAATAATCAACCAACTCAATGAACAACGCCTCACCGAAATTCAAAAAAACAGGGAAAGACTCAGGCCAATCGTCGAGAGCGTCATATTCTTGGGCCGCCAGGGAATACCATTTCGTGGCCATAGAGACGATGGATGTCTGCTCACATCACAAGAAAATTTCAAAAGTCTTGATGAAAGCGACATCTCTAATGAAGGAAACTTCCGTGAGTTGCTTCGTTTTCGCATTTTATCTGGGGACAGCTTGCTTCAAGAACACTTGATGAATACTTCGGCTCGTGCCACCTACATCAGTAGAAGAACACAGAACGAGCTAATCGGAATTTGCGGCGACATCATTAAAGAGACGATCCTTCAGTATTCCAGGAAAGCCGGCATGTATTCAATTTGTTTCGATGAGACATCGGATGCCTCTCAAAAATCTCAGTTGAGCCTGATTCTTCGATACGTTCATGATGAAAAAATAAGAGAAGATTTTGTCGGATTTGTTGACGTCTTCAAAACGCTTGAAGAGAATATGTGTTCCAACGTTGGCCTTTCCGAGTGTGATCAAAATAGTTACGTCGACGAAGAAAATCAAACGGAGCTTTCGCTAACAGGCACTGCTCTTGGGGAAATAGTCCTGCGGAAACTACAAAAACTCAACCTACCCGTCGATAAGTGCGTTGGCATTGGTACAGACGGTTGTTCCGTTATGATGTCTGATGTCCGCGGGGCCGTCCATAAAATCCAAAGCGAGGCGACTCACGCAGTTCGAACTCCATGTTTCAGTCACAAACTCAACAACTCTCTATCGTCGTCAAATAAAGTACAAGAAATTAGAAACGCGATCGGAACGATTAAAGAAGTGACTGCTATCTTTTCTTTCCCAAAAAGGAACACCGTGCTCGTAAGGAGAATGGGCAAGACGCTCAAAAAGCTTTGTGAGGCGCGTTGGGTTGAGAGACACAGCGGAATTCTTACTTTTGTTTCTGATCTTCCTAAAATAATTGACTCCTTGGATGAAATTTCGAAGTGGAGAGACTTGCAGACCGCTAGTAAAGCTTCTTGTCTGGTAGCAGCCCTCCGGCAGCCAAAGTTTATTGTAGCAACAGTTTGCTTGAGCCAACTTCTTGCGCTTACTTTGCCTCTGAGTACATCACTTCAAGCTACATCGATGGATTTGAAAAATGCCACAGCTAATGTTGCCAGTATTATTACAGTTCTGACCCGGCGCCGTGAAAATGCTGAAACCGCGTTCAAGGAAATATGGAGCGAAGCGGTCGGAATAGCAGATATTGCTAATGTTGAGCTTGAAATGCCAAGACTATGTGGCAGACAGAAGCATAGGGACACCTACGATGCTAAGACACATGAAGAATATTTTCGGTTGTCTATCTACATCCCACTCTTGGATTCCGTGGTTTTGGATATTCAAGAACGCTTCACTGACGACGTTATCGATGCATTCAATCTTCCCATCCTCGTGCCTGATTGCATAGTTTTATGTAGCGAGGATGACGTAACAATGGCGTTAAGAATTTTGTGTACTAGATTTTCTTCGTTACTTTTCCCTGAGGGCGATTTGAAAACTGGTACTATCCTAGCACAAGGAGAAGCCGTATTGCGGCGGGAAAAGTGGATTCTGGCGTTAAAAAGCGATCCCTGTACAGCAATCCCATCCACTGCAATTGAAGCTCTAAACAATTGCAGCGTCAACGTCTTCAAAGTAATTCATTTTCTCCTCAAATTGCTCGCAACCCTTCCAGTGAGCAATGCTTCAGCGGAGCGATCCTTCTCGACTTTAAGACGCCTCAAAACATGGTTGAGAACGACGACAGGACCAGATCGTCTAACAGGACTGGCTCTTTTAAATATTCACAGGAATATTGACGTAACGCCCGATAACGTCATTGATATTTTTTCAAAACAAAAAAGCCGCCGGATTCTTCTGTAATTTTACTGCGTTGTGAACAACTATTGACAAAAAGCATTTTTTAGTGCATTTCATTTATATTTATTTCTTCTTTTTTATATTAAATTTTTCATATTGTTTTTTATTTTTTCTTTTAACACTACAATCCTAACATCCCGAAGAGAAGAGCAATGTTTTTGGCGCTTGCACAATTTTTCCCCTCGTATTCGAGGCGCCTGCAGAAAGGAGGCCTCCGAAGAAGTCGCACCCCCTTTATAGAGGACTAACGTTCTCTGAGGATTGTGATAAATTCTCCATGGTGTCCTCACTCCAAAGGATGCAGGTAGAGCACTTGATACGATCCATCACATCACGCGATTGATTTGCTAGGTTTTTCAAGCACCGACAGCGATACGTTTAAAATCGGAAAAATTACTGCAGTTCGCGTACATATGATAACGAAAAATTGACCCATGTGAAGAAGAGTAACGAACAGTCTGGTGCCCCCCCCTGGATGAGTCCCTGGGACCGCCCTTGGGGTGACAAAGTACTCGTCTACACTCCTCGCCGAAAAGTAGGCAAATCTGATAAACTCTTGCACTTCTGGTATGGACCCTACACAATCAAACGTCGAGTCTCCCCACTTAATTACGAAATCTCTAGAGATAACAAAAAGAAAAAACCCTTCGTCGATGTGGTCCACGTTTCTAGAATGAAACGCTATCATTTGAGAAAATGAATAAAAATCCAAATTCAATCAGATAGTTGTCCTTCTTCCCTTCGTAAATTTACCATTTTATCTTCCTTTTTCTCTCCGATGTTCCCCACGTTATTCTTTCTAACCCCATTCCCACCAGAAATGCGATACACAATATTTCCTGTGATTTGAATTGTAACTTATAACTTGAATTATTCCAAGCCGGTTTTAACAAAAGAGAGAGAAAAAACAAAACGTAAGCAGACCCCTGCCCAGACGAAAACGACACTCGCCAAAATTTTAGCAAACTCCTGCCGAAGGAACCGATCAAAAAAAAATAAAAGGGGAAAAGAGAAATAGGAGAGAGAGAAGGAAAAGTTTTCAATAATTCCCACGAAAGAAAAAATGTAACATCAAAAGGAAAAAGGAAAAGAAAAACTACAACCTTGCAATAAATTTTCCCCCGGAACCCGTCCCTAAGAACGAGGCGCGTGGAAA
>CM075938.1:28858806-28895880 GCA_038030265.1 Corythucha ciliata
TGCCTGTTTCTTGACATACTACAAACCCGCAACACTCCAAAGTGCTCAGGCTGGCATCGCGCGGTGTCAAGAACGAGGGAAGTAATTTACTCGAAAACGTGGTTTATTTTTAGCACCATGGAAGCCGAAATCATTCGATAAAATGCTTAAAGTACTCAAGAATTACTAGAAATTTAAATTACCACACCAGCATTGAACTTAGTCCATGAAAGTGTATATCACGACGAAAAATACACTTATCACTAGCCTTGGGTTATTAGTTTTCATTATTAGCAATACTCGGACTCAATTTTAATACTATCAAACACATTGCGATTGATTCTGACGATGCGCTTAATCAGGGCTTCGATACCGCACGTTCGCAAAACGGGACTTAATTTCTATCGTGGTTGCAAGCATTACTTCACAAAAACGGGCTTGCTATAATAATACCATTACACTTAATTTCATCGTGTTCGATAATCAGAACTTGGCTATATGCAAATTTAGTCAATTTTCCCCACATAATATCATCTACGTGAAGGTTTAAAAACAATTGAAGGATGGCAGACATTTATCAAACAAGCTACCTGTTTCTTGACATACTATAAGCCCGCCACACAACACAGTACCCAAGCATGCCTCTCACCTTGTCAAGGAATTTTATAAGTTATTTACTCGAAAACGGGTTTTCCATTCAAACCCGTCGAAGTATAAATCACTCAATAAGTTCCCTAAAGTACTCAAGAATTGATAGGAATTCAACAATCACGTTGCGGTTAACAAATCAGCAATGTACTCCAATTGTTTCCATGATAATGCATATCATGACCAAAAATACACTCATCACTAGCCTTGGGTAATTAGATATCATCATTAGCAATATTTGGACTCTTGATAACGCTGACAACTACATTGTCATTGGTTCCGACGAAGTGCATAATCAGGACTTTGATAACTCATGCCGGCAGAACTGGGCTTCAATTCTGTTGTGTTTCTCAACATATGTCCTGAAAAACGGACTTGCACTTTTCACCGCATTCACAAAAATTTTATTGGGTCCCATAATCAGGACTTCAGTAATTTACGTCCGCAGCAATGGGCTCTTCCTGGAGACTTGCTCTTTCCCACCGCAAAGATTATTTAATTGGGTCCAGTAATCTGGACTTCGAAAATTTACGTCCACAGAACTGGGCTTCATTTTGATTATGGTACTCAACTTTTGTCCATAAAAACGGACTTGCTTTTTTCTACCGCAATGATAATAATTCCATTGGGTCCAGTATTCGGGACTTCATTTACGTCCGCAGAACTGGACTTAATTTCGATTATGATTCTCAGCATTCGTCCAGAAAAACGGACTTGGTTTTTTCCACCACAATAATAATTTAATTGAGTCCAGTAATCGGGACTTGAAACATTTACGTCCGCAGAAATGGACTTAATTTCGATTATGGTTCTCAGCATTTGTCCAGCGAAACGGACTTGATTTTTTCCAACGCAATGATGATAATTCCATTGGGTCCAGTATTCGGGACTTCAAAATTTACGTCCGCAGAACTGGGCTTCATTTCGCTTATGATTCTCAGCATTCGTCCAGAAAAACGGACTTGGTTTTTTCCACCACAATAATAATTTAATTGTGTTCTGTAATCGGGACTTCAAAAATTTACATCCGCACAAATTGACTTAATTTCGATTATGGTTCTCATCACTTGTTGAGAAAAACAGACTTGTTTCATTCCACCGTAATGGAAAAAAATTAATTTCGTCCAGTTATCGGGACTTCATTAATTAACGTCCGCAAAACTGGACTTCATTTCGATTATGATTCTCAGCATTCGTCTAGAAAAACGGACTTGCTTTTTTTCCGCCACAATAATAATTTAATTGAGTCCAGTAATCGGGACTTGAAACATTTACGTCCGCAGAAATGGACTTAATTTCGATTATGGTTCTCAGCATTTGTCCAGCGAAACGGACTTGATTTTTTCCAACGCAATGATGATAATTCCATTGGGTCCAGTATTCGGGACTTCAAAATTTACGTCCGCAGAACTGGGCTTCATTTCGCTTATGGTTCTCAGTATTTGTTGAGAAAAACGGGCTTGTTTCATTCCACCGAGATGGCAAAAATTTAATTTCGTCCAGTTATCGGGACTTCCATAATGCGTGCCTTCAAAGCTGTACCTAATTTAGAGAAGAAAGCTAAATAAGCTGAGCATAATTAGCTGGAGATATTTTGATGTTATCCTTGAGTACTTGTGGTTATATTGAATTCAGAATATTTGACTCTCACTCGCGATGGCTTTGTTTCTGGGTCATGTCTTGTTTGTTAGATCCACAGTACCAAGGTTGACGTGAATACCCCTAATATATATTTTTTTTTTCATTCATTCCGTATTGATGTTAAATAAGGAATGCTTTACATCCACGATGACTTTATCGCGCATTAAATAATTTTCGAAAAATGTTAGTCCACGTATCAGGTCTAACAATGTCCGCATTGCTGGACTAATTAAACTAAATCAAATTTCGTGAATGGTCAGTAACAATTATAGCTCGTTTCGAAGAAGCTGAACACCGGATTATTTTCAATAGTTTTGTAAAGGGATTTCTGCAAGGTTGGTTGAACTCATTCCCAATTGCCAGAAGGTGTATGACCGTAAAAGTTTCACCACTTATTCCATTCTCGGAATGTGCAAGAACTTCGAAGGGTTTCACCGCACTCAAAGGATTATTGCTACCCCATCACTATATTATTTTTCCAAGGGGATTTAAACCCTTTTTTCTTTTTTTTTCACTCTTCTTCTAGATTTCCAAATGAAAAGCCATTTTGCAAGGACTTCACACAAAAAGACTTAAAAAATCAAAGGACAAGTGTTTCTTTGATAAAAAACTGAAAATGGCTCGATAGAAAAGTGGCTAATTTCAGACATCTGTTACTATGAACGATTAACATAGCGGTAATACGATCAATGTTGACGAAATCGACTAATTATTTCATTCTTTTGGTGTATATGGGTTTGAAAAATTCATCGCAAATATTAGTCCATATATCAGGACTAACAATGACCGTGTTTCTGGACTAAAGAGAGGTTGGATCACAACTTGAATGACTTTATGTCCAATCGTCCGGACTCAAAAGGGTGCCCCTAATATATATCTATTTTTCATTCATTCAGTAATGATGTTAAATAAGGAGGAAGGGGTGGCTTTACATCCACGATCACTTTAACGCGCATTAAATAATTTTCGAAAAATTTTAGTCCACGTATATCAGGTCTAACAATGTCCGCATTGCTGGACTAATTAATTTAAATCAAATTTCGTGAATAGTCAGTATTAATTATAGCTCGTTTCGATGAAGCTGAACACCGGATTATTTCCAATAGTTTTGTCAAGGGTTCCCTGCGTGGATGGTTGAACACCCATTCGGTTTACCTATTATTTATTCCCTTGAAGGTGTACCATCTTCTTGGGGTTCAACCACACTCCAATAACCACCCGTCCTTTTTGAGCAAACGGCTTATTTCTTGAAGTACAACGAACCCGCACCACACCAACGTACTCAGGCATGTTTTACGGAAGTGACTCACAACTCAGACATTATAAGTCCAGATATCTGGACTCATATTTTTTGGCAAATTTATCCAACGCTTATTTCGCCTTCAAAATGAAATAATTTGTCGACTAAATCAATATTGATCATTACTCCCTTATTATTTGTTTTTCATTTGTACTAAAAGATTTCTGAAAATGGTTACAATTCTTTCGTGACATTTTCAGTGTTTAGTAAAGGAATACTTGTCCATTGATTTCTGACATTCATCTTGAGTACTGCGATCATTGGGTTTTAATTAGAAATGTGGAAAAATATGGAAAATAACTTTGGGAAAAATATCATGCCTGGAGGGGTGGCTATAATCCTTTGCAAGTGGTGATTCCCTAAGAAGGTCATACACCTTCCGTCAATAGGAAAAAGTCAAAGGAATTGTGTTCAACTATCCTCGCAGAGATCCCTGTCAAAAACTTTTGAAAATAATCCGCTTTTCTGCTTCTTCGAAACGAGCTATACTTGATTGATACTGACCATTAACGAAATTTGATTTAATATAATTAGTCCAGCAATGCGGACAATGTAAGTCGCGACATGTGGACTAATATTTTTTGATCGTTTTTTCCAACACATGTTGACCCGAAAAATGAAATAATTTGTCGATAATTGGTTTTTAACTGGTAATATAGAAGAATATAAAGAAACCTTAGGAAAAAATGCCACAGCGAGGGCCTAGCAATCATCCTTTAAGAGTGGCGAAACCCTAAGAAGGTCGTACACCTTCCGGGAATGAGAAATAAGTTAAAGCAATGGTGTTCAACCGTCATCGCAGGGAACCCTTCACAAAAAAAAAATTGAAAAATAATTTGTCGAAACCAGTGATAAATGATAATGACCATTCGCTACATTTGATTTAATTTGATTAGTCCAGCAACGCGGACACTGTTGGCCCCGATATGTGGACTAATATTTTTCAATCAAGTTTTCTAACCCACATACACGCAATAAATGAAATAATCGGACGATTTAATCAACATTCATCATATTGCCGCTATGGAATTTGTTTATTCTAACACATTTCTGAAAATGGCAGCTATTCTTATTTTTTTTCAGATTTTGTAACGAAAAGAACAAAAGCCTTCGAATTTCTATAACCCCTCGATTGTTGTTGTTTCAAGTATTTTAGCATTGGGGGGAATCGATGGCATAGCAAAAGTAATTAGCTCGATAGAAGGCAAATTATATTTGCCTTCTATATTTGGATTTTTGTAACCGCACCCCACTCATAGTTTTGATAATTTGTGTCGGTCAATTCAGCATAAAACTCAAGTGCACCCTTTTGAGTCCGGATAATTGGACATAAAGTCATTCAAGTTGTGTTCCAACCTCTCTTCAGTCCAGAAACACGGTCATTGTTAGTCCTGATATATGGACTAATATTTTCGATGAATTTTTCAAACCCATATACACCAAAAAATGAAGTAATTTGTCGATTTCGTCAACATTGATCGTATTACCGCTTTGTTAATACTTCATAGTAACAGATTTGTGATATTAACCATTTTACTATCGAGCCATTTTCAGTGTTTAATTAAAGAAACACTTGTCTTTTGATTTTTTAAGTTTTCCTGTGTGAAGTCCTTGCTCTTCATTTGGAAATCTAGAAGAATAGTAAAAAAAAAGAAAAAAAGAAAAAGGGGTTTAAATCCCCTTGGAAAAATCATGCCTGGAGGGGTGGCTATAATCCTTTGCAAGTGGTGATTCCCTAAGAAGGTCATACACCTTCCGTCAATAGGAAAAAGTCAAAGGAATTGTGTTCAACCATCCTCGCAGAGATCCCTGTCAAAAACTTTTGAAAATAATCCGCTTTTCTGCTTCTTCGAAACGAGCTATACTTGATTGATACTGACCATTAACGAAATTTGATTTAATATAATTAGTCCAGCAATGCGGACATTGTAAGTCGCGACATGTGGACTAATATTTTTTGATCGTTTTTTCCAACACATGTTGACCCGAAAAATGAAATAATTTGTCGATAATTGGGTTTTAACTGGTAATATAGAAGAATATAAAGAAACCTTAGGAAAAAATGCCACAGCGAGGGCCTAGCAATCATCCTTTGAGAGTGGCGAAACCCTAAGAAGGTCGTACACCTTCCGGGAATGAGAAATAAGTTAAAGCAATGGTGTTCAACCGTCATCGCAGGGAACCCTTCACAAAAAAAAAATTGAAAAATAATTTGTCGAAACCAGTGATAAATGATAATGACCATTCGCTACATTTGATTTAATTTGATTAGTCCAGCAACGCGGACACTGTTGGCCCCGATATGTGGACTAATATTTTTCAATCAAGTTTTCTAACCCACATACACGCAATAAATGAAATAATCGGACGATTTAATCAACATTCATCATATTGCCGCTATGGAATTTGTTTATTCTAACACAGTTCTGAAAATGGCAGCTAGTCTTATTTTTTTTTTCAGATTTTGTAACGAAAAGAACAAAAGCCTTCGAATTTCCATAACCCCTCGATTGTTGTTGTTTCAACTATTTTAGCATTGGGGGGAATCGATGGCATAGCAAAAGTAATTAGCTCGATAGAAGGCAAATTATATTTGCCTTCTATATTTGGATTTTTGTAACCGCACCCCACTCATAGTTTTGATAATTTGTGTCGGTCAATTCAGCATAAAACTCAAGTGCACCCTTTTGAGTCCGGATAATTGGACATAAAGTCATTCAAGTTGTGTTCCAACCTCTCTTCAGTCCAAAAACACGGTCATTGTTAGTCCTGATATATGGACTAATATTTTCGATGAATTTTTCAAACCCATATACACCAAAAAATGAAGTAATTTGTCGATTTCGTCAACATTGATCGTATTACCGCTTTGTTAATACTTCATAGTAACAGATTTGTGATATTAACCATTTTACTATCGAGCCATTTTCAGTGTTTAATTAAAGAAACACTTGTCTTTTGATTTTTTAAGTTTTCCTGTGTGAAGTCCTTGCTCTTCATTTGGAAATCTAGAAGAATAGTAAAAAAAAAGAAAAAAAGAAAAAGGGGTTTAAATCCCCTTGGAAAAATCATGCCTGGAGGGGTGGCTATAATCCTTTGCAAGTGGTGATTCCCTAAGAAGGTCATACACCTTCCGTCAATAGGAAAAAGTCAAAGGAATTGTGTTCAACCATCCTCGCAGAGATCCCTGTCAAAAACTTTTGAAAATAATACGCTTTTCTGCTTCTTCGAAACGAGCTATACTTGATTGATACTGACCATTAACGAAATTTGATTTAATATAATTAGTCCAGCAATGCGGACAATGTAAGTCGCGACATGTGGACTAATATTTTTTGATCGTTTTTTCCAACACATGTTGACCCGAAAAATGAAATAATTTGTCGATAATTGGTTTTTAACTGGTAATATAGAAGAATATAAAGAAACCTTAGGAAAAAATGCCACAGCGAGGGCCTAGCAATCATCCTTTAAGAGTGGCGAAACCCTAAGAAGGTCGTACACCTTCCGGGAATGAGAAATAAGTTAAAGCAATGGTGTTCAACCGTCATCGCAGGGAACCCTTCACAAAAAAAAAATTGAAAAATAATTTGTCGAAACCAGTGATAAATGATAATGACCATTCGCTACATTTGATTTAATTTGATTAGTCCAGCAACGCGGACACTGTTGGCCCCGATATGTGGACTAATATTTTTCAATCAAGTTTTCTAACCCACATACACGCAATAAATGAAATAATCGGACGATTTAATCAACATTCATCATATTGCCGCTATGGAATTTGTTTATTCTAACACAGTTCTGAAAATGGCAGCTAGTCTTATTTTTTTTTTCAGATTTTGTAACGAAAAGAACAAAAGCCTTCGAATTTCCATAACCCCTCGATTGTTGTTGTTTCAACTATTTTAGCATTGGGGGGAATCGATGGCATAGCAAAAGTAATTAGCTCGATAGAAGGCAAATTATATTTGCCTTCTATATTTGGATTTTTGTAACCGCACCCCACTCATAGTTTTGATAATTTGTGTCGGTCAATTCAGCATAAAACTCAAGTGCACCCTTTTGAGTCCGGATAATTGGACATAAAGTCATTCAAGTTGTGTTCCAACCTCTCTTCAGTCCAAAAACACGGTCATTGTTAGTCCTGATATATGGACTAATATTTTCGATGAATTTTTCAAACCCATATACACCAAAAAATGAAGTAATTTGTCGATTTCGTCAACATTGATCGTATTACCGCTTTGTTAATACTTCATAGTAACAGATTTGTGATATTAACCATTTTACTATCGAGCCATTTTCAGTGTTTAATTAAAGAAACACTTGTCTTTTGATTTTTTAAGTTTTCCTGTGTGAAGTCCTTGCTCTTCATTTGGAAATCTAGAAGAATAGTAAAAAAAAAGAAAAAAAGAAAAAGGGGTTTAAATCCCCTTGGAAAAATCATGCCTGGAGGGGTGGCTATAATCCTTTGCAAGTGGTGATTCCCTAAGAAGGTCATACACCTTCCGTCAATAGGAAAAAGTCAAAGGAATTGTGTTCAACCATCCTCGCAGAGATCCCTGTCAAAAACTTTTGAAAATAATACGCTTTTCTGCTTCTTCGAAACGAGCTATACTTGATTGATACTGACCATTAACGAAATTTGATTTAATATAATTAGTCCAGCAATGCGGACATTGTAAGTCGCGACATGTGGACTAATATTTTTTGATCGTTTTTTCCAACACATGTTGACCCGAAAAATGAAATAATTTGTCAATAATTGGGTTTTAACTGGTAATATAGAAGAATATAAAGAAACCTTAGGAAAAAATGCCACAGCGAGGGCCTAGCAATCATCCTTTGAGAGTGGCGAAACCCTAAGAAGGTCGTACACCTTCCGGGAATGAGAAATAAGTTAAAGCAATGGTGTTCAACCGTCATCGCAGGGAACCCTTCACAAAAAAAAAATTGAAAAATAATTTGTCGAAACCAGTGATAAATGATAATGACCATTCGCTACATTTGATTTAATTTGATTAGTCCAGCAACGCGGACACTGTTGGCCCCGATATGTGGACTAATATTTTTCAATCAAGTTTTCTAACCCACATACACGCAATAAATGAAATAATCGGTCGATTTAAACAACATTGTTCATATTGCCGCGATGGTATTCGTTTATACTAACACATTTCTGAAAATGGCAGCTACAATTAATTTTTTTCGGATTTTTTAACGAAAATAACAAAAGCATTTGAATTTCTATATCCCCTCGATCGCCTTCGTTGTTTCAAGCAATTTGGAATTGGGGGAATTGATGAAATAGTAAAAGTAATTAGCTCTATATTTGGATTTTTGTCACCGCGCCCCACTCATAGTTTTGATAATTTGTATCGGTCAATTCAGCATAAAACTCAAGTGCACCCTTTTGAGTCCGGATAATTGGACATAAAGTTATTCAAGTTGTGATCCAACCTCTCTTTAGTCCAGAAACACGGTCATTGTTGGTCCTGATATATGGACTAATATTTTCGATGAATTTTTCAAACCCATATACACCAAAAGAATGAAATAATTTGTCGATTTCGTCATTATTGACCGTATTACCTCTTTGTTAATCGTTCATAGTATCAGATTTCTGAAATTAGCCATTTTTCTATCGAGCCATTTTCAGTGTTTAATTAAAGAAACACTTGTCCTTTGATTTTTTAAGTCTTTTTGTGTGAAGTCCTTGCAAAATGGCTTTTCATTTGGAAATCTAGAAGAAGAGTAAAAAAAAAGAAAAAAGGGTTTAAATCCCCTTGGAAAAATAATATAGTGATGGGGTAGCAATAATCCTTTGAGTGCGGTGAAACCCTTCGAAGTTCTTGCACATTCCGAGAATGGAATAAGTGGTGAAACTTTTACGGTCATACACCTTCTGGCAATTGGGAATGAGTTCAACCAACCTTGCAGAAATCCCTTTACAAAACTATTGAAAATAATCCGGTGTTCAGCTTCTTCGAAACGAGCTATAATTGTTACTGACCATTCACGAAATTTGATTTAGTTTAATTAGTCCAGCAATGCGGACATTGTTAGACCTGATACGTGGACTAACATTTTTCGAAAATTATTTAATGCGCGATAAAGTCATCGTGGATGTAAAACATTCCTTATTTAACATCAATACGGAATGAATGAAAAAAATATATATATATTAGGGGTATTCACGTCAACCTTGGTACTGTGGATCTAACAAACAAGACATGACCCAGAAACAAAGCCATCGCGAGTGAGAGTCAAATATTCTGAATTTAATATAACCACAAGTACGCAAGGATTCTGCTCAGCTTATTTAGCTTTCTTCTCTAAATTGGATGGCATTTATCAGAAAGGAACCAACCCACAAAATTAGGAAAATGAGTTAAATAGCCCTGTAGACAGGGTAGGTTGGTCTCTGTCTTTTATTTGAAAGGAACCAAGCCTGCGATAACATTTTACCGGGAAAAATATCATTTGAAAAAATCATAGAAACTGAAACAGTAGTTGTTATTTCTGAGAATGGAACCAACATCGTATAATGCTCTCTTTGGACGTTATACGGGGTTTTTTCATACATCAGAAAGGAACCAGGTTGGACTGGGTCCTTCCTACAAAACATTAGGACATTAATGTGTCGAAAAAAAAGGAACCACTGGTTATTGGTTACTCTAATTGAGGTTTCTAGCTGCACTTTTCGAACCAGCAGAAAGGAACCAATAACGCTTGGTTCTTTTTGTAGATTGACATTGATGAGCTTCCAAGGCGCAACCATGGCGTTTTGGTCATATCTAGCTTTTTGGATTTCACACGCAAGGGTAATCAAGGGTACTGCTCTGCATGGGCCGAGAACGGAGCTGACCGAGAGGCTCACGAGATAGGGTCGTGCTTTATGAAACACGTGCAAAGCAAAACAGGGAACGCTATCAAACATCCGATTTTGTGGTTATTGATATTTAAAAAAATGTTTTTAATGTTATTCTTCTTTGAGTCTCATCCCTGCTTACGAAAAATAAGTCATCACCAGTGGCTCAAACTCATTTTCTTCCCAAAAACACATTTTTCCACCCTTAGCACGAGCTTACTATTTCCCGAAGGGAAGGACGAAGGGAACCATTCGCTCTGCTCATTTCTATTTTGGTGATGCGAGCTATTTATCGAAAAGGAACCAATCAACAAAAAACGTGATTATCCTAAATTATATCCACGTTATTGAGTTATTTCTTTGAAATATTGAAGGAGCGTGAACACAGGTTCCATAAGAAAATAATGAATTAATAGAAAAATGTTACATCAAATTACAAATGGAAAAAAACTTTGACTCGCGTTTTCCCGTAAAAAGGTTTCTGAGGATGGCTCCTTTCTGATGAATGGCGTCCAATTAGGAAGAGCTTTGAAGCATGGATTGTGGAAGTCACGATAACTGGACGAAATTAAATTTTTTCCATCACGGCGGAATGAAACAAGCCCGTTTTTCTCAACAAATGCTGAGAACCATAATCAAAATGAAGCCCAGTTCTGCGGACGTAAATTTTGAAGTCCCGATTACTGGACTCAATTAAATTATTATCATGGCGGTGGAAAAAAGCAAGTCCGTTTTTCTGGACAAATGTTGAGTACCATAATCGAATTGAAGCCCAGTTCTGCGAGCGTTAATTTTTGAAGTCCAGATTACTGGACCCAATTAAATAATCTTTGAGGTGGGAAAGAGCAAGTCCGTTTTTCTGGGCAAATGCTGAGAACCGTAATCGAAGTGATTTAGTTTAATTAGTCCAGCAAAGCGGACATTGTAAGTCCTGATATGTGGACTACTATTTTTCGATCGATTTTTCCAACACACGTTAACCCGAAAATGAAATAATTTGTCGATTTAATCAACATTGATCATATTATCGCTATGGAATTTGTCTCTGCTAACATATTTTTGAAAATGGCTGCGAATCTTTCACGTAATTTTCATTGTTTAATCAAAGAAATACTTGCTCTTTGACTTTTGATTCCTTTAGAAGGGAATAAACCCTTGTTGGTGGGGGGTATTCGTAAAAAGTGGGAAAGAGGAGGGAACTTTGGGTGGTACGCGCATGCGAATTTCACTCGGCTTGTCGAAGTCCCCAGAGGACTTGAAGGAGCTTCACTCACTTGTTTGCCGGTCTGCCTCTGTGCCACTCGCCTACTCGTTTACTTGCGTCCTTGTTTTTGCTGTTTCAAATCGAACTATTTGTGAATCCTGTGTAAATTCTTCGTTTTTCGCTTCTTTTTTTTTCGTAGCTTCACTTGCTGTCCTCCAATCATTAGCTTCATTTTTTTTCTCGCCCGCCGGGGTTGTATGTCGGAGTTCTGATTTTTAATTTTTTTTTTGCACATAGTGATATTGACACTTGTTTTTTTTTTTGTGCGCTTTTGTGCTTGTGCTGTGCTGCGTTGTGCCTCCACAAGCCAAACACCGATCTTCTCACCTGAAGAATCACTGCGAAGAGACTTTGTCAACACAAGGATCGAATGTCGGAGTTCTGATTTTTAATTTTTTTTTTGCACATAGTGATATTGACACTTGTTTTTTTTTTGTGCGCTTTTGTGCTTGTGCTGTGCTGCGTTGTGCCTCCACAAGCCAAACACCGATCTTCTCACCTGAAGAATCACTGCGAAGAGACTTTGTCAACACAAGGATCGACTTCGAACTTCTCTGAAGCATCCCTGGAACCCAATTTCGTACATTTCAAAAAGAATTGATAGCGGTGAGTAAAATCTTGTTTTTCACTAGTATAATCATGTAGGAATTTTGTCTTGCTCGACATGTACCTGCCGCGGAAAGCATAAAGTTGGAAGGAAATTGCACGGGAAAAATCGAGGAGGTTGTGTAATTAGTAAGACATATTTATAACGGATGACCCTTTCTCATTGATTCGTTCATTCCTTTGGTTTCCACAATTGTTAGCCTGAAATCGCGAATAGTTTGCTTTAAGTCCTATTAAGTAGGACTGAAATTGTATTATAATGTATGCCTCTTTACGTCCGCAAAAGTGGACTCATTTATCCCGTGCTCTTTTTCCCAAATTCACAGTCAGTTCGAATTCAATTTTTATGCGAATGGGTGTCGTCCCAATTTTTTCCTCTTAAATCACAAAAAGCGCCAGAGCTTATTGAATTTCTATGACCCCTCTGATAGAAATCTAATCAACTCAATCGAAAGCATGTTTCATCTAGTGTTTTGTCATCAATCCCCCTACAAACTATTATGAATTTGTGTCGGTCAATAAAGCATAACACTATTTTATATTATCGCTATAAGACAGCGATACTAACAGATTTCCGAAGATGGCTAGGATTCTTAATTTTTTCGGGGTTTTGAACGAAAATAACAAAAGCCTTCGAATTTCTATATCCCCTCGATCGCCTTCGTTGTTTCAAGCAATTTGGAATTGGGGGGAATCGATGGAATAGCAAAAGTAATTAGCTCGATAGAAGGCAAATTTTATTTGGATTTTTGTCATAGCACCCCACTCATAGTTTTGATAATTTGTGTCGGTCAATTCAGCATAAAACTCAAGTGCACCCTTTTGAGTCCGGATAATTGGACATAAAGTCATTCAAATTGTGATCCAACCTCTCTTTAGTCCAGAAACACGGTCATTGTTGGTCCTGATATATGGACTAATATTTTCGATGAATTTTTCAATCCCATATACACCAAAAGAATGAAATAATTTGTCGATTTCGTCATTATTGATCGTATTACCGCTTTGTTAATCGTTCATAGTATCAGATTTCTGAAATTAGCCATTTTTCTAACGAACCATTTTTGGTGTTTAATCAAAGAAACACTTGTCCTTTGATTTTTCAAGTTTTTCTGTGTGAAGTCCTTGCATAATTGCTTTTTATTGGGAAATGTTTTTTAAACAAGGCTTTTAAATCCCCTTGGAAAAATATAGTGATGGGGTAGCAATAATCCTTTGAGACGCGAAAAATGAAATAATCGGTCGATTTAAACAACATTGTTCATATTGCCACGATGGTATTCGTTTTTACTAACACATTTCTGAAAATAGCAGCTACAATTAATTTTTTTCGGATTTTTTAACGAAAATAACAAAAGCATTTGAATTTCTATATCCCCTCGATCGCCTTCGTTGTTTCAAGCAATTTGGAATTGGGGGAATTGATGAAATAGTAAAAGTAATTGGCTCGATAGAAGGCAAATTATATTTGCCTTCTATATTTGGATTTTTGTCACCGCGCCCCACTCATAGTTTTGATGATTTGTATCGGTCAATTCAGCATAAAACTCAAGTGCACCCTTTTGAGTCCGGATAATTGGACATAAAGTTATTCAAGTTGTGATCTAACCTCTCTTTAGTCCAGAAACATGGTCATTGTTGGTCCTGATATATGGACTAATATTTCCGATGAATTTTTCAAACCCATATACACCAAAAAATGAAGTAATTTGTCGATTTCGTCAACATTGACTGTATTACCGCTTTGTTAATCGTTCATAGTATCAGATTTATGAAATTAGCCATTTTTCTATCGAGCCATTTTCAGTGTTTAATCAAAGAAACACTTGTCCTTTGATTTTTCAAGTTTTTCTGTGTGAAGTCCTTGCAAAATTGCTTTTCATTTGGAAATGTTTTTTTAAAAAGCCTTTTAAATCCCCTTGGAAATATATAGAGATGGGGCAGCAATAATCCTTTGAGAGTGGCGAAACCCTAATAAGGTCATTCATCTTCCGGGAATAGGAAATAAGTTAAAGGAATAGTGTACAACCGTGCACGCAGGGAACCCTTCACAAAAAAATTGAAAAATAATTTGTCGAAACCAGTGATAATTGATAATGACCATTCGCTACATTTGATTGAATTTGATTAGTCCAGCAACGCGGACATTGTTGGCCCTGATATGTAGACTAATATTTTTCGATGAAGTTTTCTAACCCACATACACATCAAAAATGAAATAATCGGTCAATTTAATCAACATTGTTCATATTGCCGCTATAGTATTCGTTTACACTAATACATTTAATAAAATGGCAGGGATTCTTAATTTTTTTTTTTTTTCTGATTTTGTAACGAAAAGAAAAGCATTCTAATTTCTATATCCTCTCGATCGCCTTCGTTGTTTCAAGCAATTTGGAATTGGGGGGAATCGATTGAATAGCAAAAGTAATTGTCTCGATAGAAGGCAAATTTTATTTGGAATCTTGTCATCGCACCCTCCTCATAGTTTTGATAATTTGTATCGGTCAATTCAACATAAAACTCAAGTGCACCCTTTTGAGTCCGGATAATTGGACATAAATTCATTCAAGTTGTGATCCAACCTCTCTTTAGTCCTGCAACGCGGACATTGTCGCCCCGATATGTGGACTAATATTTTTCGATCAAGTTTTCTAACCCACATACACGCCAAAAATGAAATAATCGGTCGATTTAATCAACATTGTTCATATTGCCGCTATGGTATTGGTTTATACTAATAGGTACATTTCATAAAATGGCTGGGATTCTTAATTTTTTTTTTCTGATTTTGTAACGAAAAGAAAAGCATTCTAATTTCTATATCCTCTCGATCGCCTTCGTTGTTTCAAGCAATTTGGAATTGGGGGGAATCGATTGAATAGCAACAGTAATTGGCTCGATAGTAGGCAAGTTTTATTTGGAATTTTGTCATCGCACCCTCCCCATAGTTTTGATAATCTGTATCGGTCAATTCAACATAAAACTCAAGTGCACCCTTTTGAGTCCGGATAATTGGACATAAATTCATTCAAGTTGTGATCCAACCTCTCTTTAGTCCGGCAACGCGGACATTGTTGGCCCCGATATGTGGACTAATATTTTTCGATCAAGTTTTCTAACCCACATACACGCAAAAAATGAAACAGTCGGTCGATTTAATCAACATTACTCATATTGCCGCTATGGTATTCGTTTATACTAACACATTTCGTAAAATGGCCAGGATTCTCGATTTTTTCCAGATCTTGTAACAAAAATATCAGAAGCATTCGAATTTCTATATCTCCTCGATCGCCTTCGTTTTTTGGTGGTGTGGGGGGGTTTCCTTAGAAGTAGTTTTCGTTCTAAAATGAAATGCACGTAGGGTTCTGCACTATTGTAGCATTATTATCATCATGTAATTTATAGGCCTGATTTTGTTGCAATAGGCATTGTCATAATCATGGACCACCCGAGTACTTCCAAGCCTGATTCAGCCGCGTATTCCGATTCACTACCGATTTGTCTTCCTGAAAATTTTGATCCAGAGTTCTCTCATCCTCTTGATTCAAAAATGAATGCTTGTTCTAAAGAGGTAGTGCCTTCTGTGGCTGGAGTTTCTCAGGTTGGGGTTGTACGTGAAGAAAAAAGAATAAAAAATGCGAATAGGCGTCGTAGAAAGGCAGCAAAGTGGAGGGAACTTATGACTAACCAAACGGATACCGTGCCGAAAAATAAAAGGGAAGCGAAACGTAGGAAATATTTAAGACAGAGAGCGAAAAAAAGAATGCTAGCAAAAAATGAAAAAGAAATAGGCGGCAGTATGAAAGAGGGAGAAGACAAGTTGAGTCTGCGACCAAGTTCTGAGTCCAATGAAACTTTGAGTCTCAGAATTTCATCAGATTCGGAAGAGACTTTAAGCCTGAGAATTTCCTCAGAAACTGAGTAATTTTTTATACTGCCTGTGAAACTATCCCTCGTCTTTAAGGGGGAGTTGTGCATGTACTCAATACTCTCTAAATTATCCGGTAAAAACTACAATGTTTTCTAGAATATCATATTTTTTGTATTTACCAGGACTTATAAAGTTTAATTTCTTAGGTATGGACCTTCCAGGAACATCTAAGGGTTATCAAATTACCTCAAGTTCACTTCCGAATTTTATCCCCAGGCAACACTTATCTCATAATCCTCAAACTCTAGGTTCTGAAATTATTCCCCCAACCAAAAGGAAACAGCCATCAGATGCGACTGTTTCGGAAGTGGTATCGAAGGGGGAAGAACAAAAATTGAATGAACTCATGGATGCCATGATCAAGTCCAAAGTACAAGAAGTTAAACGAATTACTAAAGGTAATTGGAGTAACAAATTCGAGCAGGCAACAAGACAAATAGCCATGTTAGGCCCCCAAATAGGGGAGAAAGAGAAAGCATCAGAAGATCGCTTGTTGCTATCTGTAGCCTTGAAGAGAGCAAAAGATATGAAAAGACGTGCGAAGAATAAGATGGAAAGGGCAAAGTATTTGAATGATCAAATAAGATCATTAAAATCCGAGGTAATAAAAATGAGAGAGGGAAATGATCCTTCGGTGGTCGTGCCGAAGCCCAGAAAAACAAAAAAACAAAAAGTTGAAGCAAAAGCTGAAACACTTGCACTAGATTTGCCTCGCCCACTTGCACTTGCTCAACTTGAAGAGGAAGCTGAACTTCTTCAGCTTGAAAAGGCCGCGACAGATCAAGCGTCACGTGATGGTGCTTTTCCAATTAAGGCACCCCTACCTCCCGGGGTTGAGGACGCAAGTTTGCCGTCTCGATCACACAAGAAGAAAAAAGATAAAAAAGAAAGGAAAGAAGAGAAAACAAGAAAGGCTGAATTTCCTAGCACTGCACCCCAGGAAATTGTATCACAAGATGCCGAGATGCTACATCCTGATCTAACTGCGGCTGCACAGCATATACCATCACCTGATATGGCAGATTTGCATCGCCCACTTACTCAACTTAAAGAGGGAACCGAACTTCTGCAGCTTGAAGATGTCGCAATCCAGGAAATAGCGCCAGATCAATCGTCACGTGATGGTGCTTTTCCAATTCAGGCACCACTACCTCTCGGGGTTGAGGACGCAAGTTTGCCGTCTCGATCACACAAGAAGAAAAAAGATAAAAAAGAAAAGAAGGAAAAGAAAACAAGGGAGGCTGAATTTCCTAGCACTGCACCCCAGGATATTGTATCACAAGTAGCCGAGATGCGACATCCCGATCTAACTGCGGCGGCTACACAGCATATACCATCACCTGTTACGGCAGATTTGCATCGCCCACTTACTCAACTTAAAGAGGGAACCGAACTTCTGCAGCTTGAAGATGTCGCAATCCAGGAAATAGCGCCAGATCAATCGTCACGTGATGGTGCTTTTCCAATTCAGGCACCACTACCTCCCGGGGTTGAGGACGCAAGTTTGCCGTCTCGATCACACAAGAAGAAAAAAGATAAAAAAGAAAAGAAGGAAAAGAAAACAAGGGAGGCTGAATTTCCTAGCACTGCACCCCAGGATATTGTATCACAAGTAGCCGAGATGCGACATCCCGATCTAACTGCGGCGGCTACACAGCATATACCATCACCTGTTACGGCAGATTTGCATCGCCCACTTACTCAACTTAAAGAGGGAACCGAACTTCTGCAGCTTGAAGATGTCGCAATCCAGGAAATAGCGCCAGATCAATCGTCACGTGATGGTGCTTTTCCAATTCAGGCACCACTACCTCCCGGGGTTGAGGACGCGAGTTTGCCGTCTCTATCACACAAGACGAAAAACGATATAAAAGAAAAGAAGGAAAAGAAAACAAGGGAGGCTGAATTTCCTAGCACTGCACCCCAGGATATTGTATCACAAGTAGCCGAGATGCGACCTCCTGATCTAACTGCGGCGGCTACACAGCATATACCATCACCTGGTACGGCAGATTTGCATCGCCCACTTACTCAACTTAAAGAGGGAACCGAACTTCTGCAGCTTGAAGATGTCGCAATCCAGGAAATAGCGCCAGGTCAATCATCACGTGATGGTGCTTTTCCAATTCAGGCACCCCTTCCACCCGGGGTTGAGGACGCGAGTTTGCCGTCTCGATCACACAAGGTGAAAAAAAGCAAGAAAAAGAAAAAAGAAAAGAAACAAAAGAAAGCAAAGAAGGAAAAAAAGGAAAAGAAAGCAAGGAAGGCTGAATTTCCTAGCACTGCACCCCAGGATATTGTATCACAAGTAGCCGAGATGCGACCTCCTGATCTAACTGCGGCGGCTACACAGCATATACCATCACCTGGTACGGCAGATTTGCATCACCCACTTACTCAACTTAAAGAGGGAACCGAACTTCTGCAGCTTGAAGATGTCGCAATCCAGGAAATAGCGTCAGATCAATCGTCACGTGATGGTGCTTTTCCAATTCAGGCACCACTACCTCCCGGGGTTGAGGACGCGAGTTTGCCGTCTCTATCACACGAGACGAAAAACGATATAAAAGAAAAGAAGGAAAAGAAAACAAGGGAGGCTGAATTTCCTAGCACTGCACCCCAGGATATTGTATCACAAGTAGCCGAGATGCGACCTCCTGATCTAACTGCGGCGGCTACACAGCATATACCATCACCTGGTACGGCAGATTTGCATCGCCCACTTACTCAACTTAAAGAGGGAACCGAACTTCTGCAGCTTGAAGATGTCGCAATCCAGGAAATAGCGCCAGGTCAATCATCACGTGATGGTGCCTTTCCAATTCAGGCACCCCTTCCACCCGGGGTTGAGGACGCGAGTTTGCCGTCTCGATCACACAAGGTGAAAAAAAGCAAGAAAAAGAAAAAAGAAAAGAAACAAAAGAAAGCAAAGAAGGAAAAGAAGGAAAAGAAAGCGAGGAAGGCTGAATTTCCTAGCACTGCACCCCAGGATATTGTATCACAAGTAGCCGAGATTCGACATTCTGATCTAACTGCGGCGGCTGCACAGCATATACCATCACCTGATATGGCAGATTTGCCTCGCCCACTTACTTTTCAACTTGAAGAGGAAGCTGAAATTCTTCAGACTGAAGAGGCCCCAACCCAGGAATCAGCGCCAGATCAAACGTCACGTGAAGGTGCACTTGACGCACCCGAACCTCCGGTTGTTAGGACAAGGAGTGGTACTAAGAGGAAGGCCATATCGAATGAATCTGGATTGGAGACAAGCGGCTGTCTGAAGCCTTGTCCATTTTGTGGAAGGAGGTACAAGGCAAAAATATATAGGCACGTAATTGCAAAACATAAAAAACAATTGCGGAAGTACGGTGAACCAGCGATAAATTTACTTTGCAAGCAGGTTACCCAGTTTTCACGGAGGGGTATAAACAGGTACCCAGAGAGGGCTGTGAAAAAGATAGTTGGGGCTACGGTGTGGGGTCGGCACAGAGATAGCCTTCTGAGGCTTTTAGATTTCTGTGGAGTGGAAGTTATTCCCCGCAACACAACTCCACTACAAATTGCGGCAAAAAATATGCCGCAATACGCCTACGACAAATTAGAAGACCGTGGAAGCTCATCGTCGGGCTCGGCTTCCTCAGTCAACTCAAATAATTCTGGGAATACCAGAGCACCGAATAGGGCAATCCCAACACGGCGTGCCGCTACACCGGTGGTTGGCGCTGACGCGGCACCACCGTTACTTGCTAACGTCGTCGCAGCACCACTAGTAAAGGCCGTGGCACCTGCTCACATTGTCGCGGCACCGCCAGTGCTTGGTGACATAGTCGCGGCACCACCGGCAGTTGGTGGCATAGTTACTGCACCACCGGCAGTTGGTGGCATGGCCGCGGCACCACCGGCAGTTGGTGACATAGTCGCAGCACCACCGGCAGTTGGTGACGTAGTCACGGCACCACCGGAAGTCTGTGACATAGTCGCGGCACCACCGGCAGTTGGTGGCTCAGTCGCGGCACCACCGGCAGTTGTTGGCACAGTCGTGGCACCACCGGCAGTTTGTGACACAGTCGCGGCGACACCAGTGATTGCCGAAATGGTCACGCCGCCACCAGTGATTGCGGAAATGGTCGCGGCGCCACCAGTATTGGGCGGTATAGTTGTGCCACCAACTGTAATAGGTGACATTCCCGCGGCACAATGCGGTGCTCCTCTGACGCGAACGGCTACTCCTCCTCCGTCAGCTTCCTCTTACATTCCGGATACCCCTGTAAAAAGGAGGGTTGACGAAATCCTCCCTGCAGGTTCAAGTCTGTCGAGGGTCCCACTGAAAAAAGACCTAAAAACTATAAGAAAAAGCATGAAGGAAAGCGGATTAGATTCCATCGAACCTTATGTTAAAGGAAGCGAAATTTACGAACGGTTGACAAATGCATGGAGGCTGCAGAGGAGGAGAAATGTGTGCCGATTAACATCTTTTTCATACGACCGTACGGCCCCTTTGCTACGAACGGACTGGAGGGTCTGTGTGGTCGACTATATGTCCCATTTAAAATTTCTGGATGAGTATAGCAAATTGGGGACCTCAGCAAGTTCTAAAAAAAACATAGGCCAAAATATGGCGTCGGCTCTGGAATTTGCCATGAACTGGGCCGACGCCGAAGAGTGGCCGGAGCATTTTAAAAGAAAGATAGCTTCGGCCATTCGCGCATGGAAACAATACTTGTCGTCGAACTCGTTGGACATTTCAACTGAAACCAGAGAAAAACAACTCATAAGAGCTCGAGTATTGGAAAATGAGAACGAGGACTTAAGGGAAGCACTTAATACTCTTAGGTCCTTGGCCGAATCCCTTAGGCCTTTGGCCGAGGCCTCACTTACTCGGCTGGAGACGGGGCCTTTTTCAAAAAGAGGGAAGGGAGTTAACATCTCCCTTCAAATGATTCCCTCCCGCGTTACAGGGAAATATACGAAGAGGGCGACGGAAGAAAGCAAATTGTGAAGGGATGACCGGCTAAAAATCACGCGTTGTTTGGGGTGCCTCACTCTTGTGCGGACCGCGCACAGGAGTGGGGTCCTTTTAAATTTGAAGATAGTAGAGGTGGAAGATGCACGCCACGACCCCGAAGAAAACATAAGGGTCGTGGACGTTAGCAAACACAAAACAAGTGCGACGTCCTCCGCACAAATTGTAATCGAAGACGATTTGTGGCAGCTGTACGAAAAGAGTTGAAAACGCTGAGTGCGATAATTTTTTGATCAATAGTAATGGGAAACCATACAAACATTTTATGGTAGATATTAACAAGGAATTAAAAAGCCGAAAAATGCGAACTATCGCGCCGAGTGTAATAAGAATGACAACTTCAAGTGTGGCCAAAGAAGAGAGTTACAAAGCGCCCAAGTCGGCGGCGTCCCCCGGACCGTCATCCTCATTGTCGGTGGTCGAAGATGCCATGTGCCACTCTGGCTCTACTGCCGAGCGGCACTACAGACCACCGACGATGAGGTCGGCCATTACAAAGTATACAACACTGAAAGGGTTAAGTCCCGGGGGCCTGGAACAGAGGATTATGAGAGAGTTCTGGGCGATATTTAAAGAAGATAAGTTTGGCGTGTTCCCGGAGGTGGAAGAGGCATCAAAAATAGTCCAGGAATACATGAAAGACGAATCTGCCACCATCACCGCAGAACAGTAAACGAATATTTTTGAAATTTTATTCCAACTTCCTTTGTCTTACTCATGTTTTTATCCACTAGACACAAGACGCTGAAGAAAGTTTTTGACGAAGGCATGAAGGAACAAAGAGCTGAAGTGATAGCGGCCTTGTTGCACCAGAGAGGCTGCCAACAATTTAATTTCTCAACGGCTAATTCCCTCATCAAACAATTGAGGTACCCCACGGACGTAATAAAACGGGTGCCAACACACTTCGAATCCATGGTACAGAAAAACGAAGTACCGTTGATCGTCCTGCCCAAACCATTGTGATGGTGAGCAACACAAATGCTCAAGTAAGAGAGTATTTTCCATTTCTAATCACTATTTCTCTTTTCAGACGTCGCGTCGCCCCCCCCCCCTCAACTATTTTTTTTAGCTTTAATACTCTTGTTAAGTTTTTAGTTTATAGTTTTTTTAGTTTTTAGTTCTTCATGGTTTTTACGAAGATATTTTTCATTAATTTTATCATTTTCATTTTTATTATTATTGATATAGATATTATAACTATTATTGTTATTGTTACATCACTTGGAAACCCATACATGAATTTTAATTTTGGGTGTGTGAGAATGTGAGTGCGAATGTGAATGGCTCCACAACAAGAATAACGGAAGTGTCACAGCATCGACGCCACGATGCTTATCATTTTTCATTATTATTATTGATATAGATATTATTATCATTATTATTGTTATTGTTACATCGCTTCGAAATGTATACATAAATTTAAATTTTGAGTGTGTGAGATTGTGAGTGCGAATGTGAATGGCTCCACAACAAGAATCACGGAAGGGTCACAGCATTGACGCCACGATCCTTGTAATTTACCGCGCCAAAAAAAACCGCGATTCACGTGCGAAATCAGATCCCAAGGGAAGATATGCAATGAGCCAAAAAAGACATGCGACGAGCCTACAAACACAAGCCGCGAGCCAACAGATACACCCGGCGATCCTGAAGAAACGCGCAGCGAACCCACAGAAATACGCAGTGGCCCCACAGGAACAAGCGGCGGGACAACAGAAACACACGGCAAGCCTACAGAAACACGCAAGCCCATGAAGAGATGCAGCATGGCCACGAAGAGCCGCGGCGAACCAACGATGAGACACCGCGACGCGTTAAGCTTATGAAAAGACGTGGTGAACCAGTGATGAGACGTGGCAAGCGTGAAATATAAACGACGCTCTATAGGTAGTTCGTCAGCAACATGTCAAATTGATAGTTGTTAGGTAAATGTTCTACTGCCATTCATCGTCAGGCTTGCATGGTTTCTAATAAAAAAAATTGTATTTTACAGCATATAAAGTAACGCGGTGGGTCTGTAAGGACAAGGGAAGCGAAAACGAATAGACGCGTAGCCCACAGACAGACGCGGCAAGCTTATGAAGAGACGCGGTGAGCCCATGAAGAGACGCTGTGATCCTGGCATAAAACGCGGTGAGCCCACGATGAGACATCACAGGCGTAAAATGTAAACGATGCCCTATAGGCGTTTTCTCAGCAACGTGTCAAGTCGATAGTTAATAGGTAAATGTTTTATTGCCATTCATCGTCAGCCTTGCGTTGTTTCTAACACAAAGATTGTCTTTTACAGCATTCAAAGTGAAACAGTGGGTCTGTAAAGTCACGAAAAGCGCAAACAAATAGACGCGTAGCCCACGGGAAGACACAGCGAGCCCACGAGGGGACACAGCGAACCAACGATGAGACTCAGCGAGCCCACGAAAAGACGCGATGAGCTCACGAAGAGACGCGGTGATCCCGGCATGAAATGCGGTGAGCCCACGACGGGACACTGCAGGCGTAAAATGTAAACGATGCCCTATAGGCGTTTTCTCAGCAACGTGTCAAGTCGATAGTTAATAGGTAAATGTTTTATTGCCATTCATCGACAGCCTTGCGTTGTTTCTAACACAAAGATTGTCTTTTACAGCATTCAAAGTGACCGGGTGTGTCTGAAAGGACACAGGAAGCGCAAATTGACGCGTAGCCCACGAAGAGACGCGGCAAACCCAAGAAGAGACGCGGCGAAGCAACTATGAGACACAGTGAGCCCACGATGAGACGCGGCAAGCGTAAGAGATAAACGACACCACAAGAAGAAAAAAGATAAAAAAGAAAGGAAAGAAGAGAAAACAAGAAAGGCTGAATTTCCTAGCACTGCACCCCAGGAAATTGTATCACAAGATGCCGAGATGCTACATCCTGATCTAACTGCGGCTGCACAGCATATACCATCACCTGATATGGCAGATTTGCATCGCCCACTTACTCAACTTAAAGAGGGAACCGAACTTCTGCAGCTTGAAGATGTCGCAATCCAGGAAATAGCGCCAGATCAATCGTCACGTGATGGTGCTTTTCCAATTCAGGCACCACTACCTCTCGGGGTTGAGGACGCAAGTTTGCCGTCTCGATCACACAAGAAGAAAAAAGATAAAAAAAGAAAAGAAGGAAAAGAAAACAAGGGAGGCTGAATTTCCTAGCACTGCACCCCAGGATATTGTATCACAAGTAGCCGAGATGCGACATCCCGATCTAACTGCGGCGGCTGCACAGCATATACCATCACCTGTTACGGCAGATTTGCATCGCCCACTTACTCAACTTAAAGAGGGAACCGAACTTCTGCAGCTTGAAGATGTCGCAATCCAGGAAATAGCGCCAGATCAATCGTCACGTGATGGTCCTTTTCCAATTCAGGCACCACTACCTCCCGGGGTTGAGGACGCAAGTTTGCCGTCTCGATCACACAAGAAGAAAAAAGATAAAAAAGAAAAGAAGGAAAAGAAAACAAGGGAGGCTGAATTTCCTAGCACTGCACCCCAGGATATTGTATCACAAGTAGCCGAGATGCGACATCCCGATCTAACTGCGGCGGCTACACAGCATATACCATCACCTGTTACGGCAGATTTGCATCGCCCACTTACTCAACTTAAAGAGGGAACCGAACTTCTGCAGCTTGAAGATGTCGCAATCCAGGAAATAGCGCCAGATCAATCGTCACGTGATGGTGCTTTTCCAATTCAGGCACCACTACCTCTCGGGGTTGAGGACGCAAGTTTGCCGTCTCGATCACACAAGAAGAAAAAAGATAAAAAAAGAAAAGAAGGAAAAGAAAACAAGGGAGGCTGAATTTCCTAGCACTGCACCCCAGGATATTGTATCACAAGTAGCCGAGATGCGACATCCCGATCTAACTGCGGCGGCTACACAGCATATACCATCACCTGTTACGGCAGATTTGCATCGCCCACTTACTCAACTTAAAGAGGGAACCGAACTTCTGCAGCTTGAAGATGTCGCAATCCAGGAAATATCGCCAGATCAATCGTCACGTGATGGTGCTTTTCCAATTCAGGCACCACTACCTCCCGGGGTTGAGGACGCAAGTTTGCCGTCTCGATCACACAAGAAGAAAAAAGATAAAAAAGAAAGGAAAGAAGAGAAAACAAGAAAGGCTGAATTTCCTAGCACTGCACCCCAGGAAATTGTATCAAAAGATGCCGAGATGCGACATTCTGATCTAACTGCGGCGGCTACACAGCATATACCATCACCTGGTACGGCAGATTTGCATCGCCCACTTACTCAACTTAAAGAGGGAACCGAACTTCTGCAGCTTGAAGATGTCGCAATCCAGGAAATAGCGCCAGATCAATCGTCACGTGATGGTGCTTTTCCAATTCAGGCACCACTACCTCCCGGGGTTGAGGACGCAAGTTTGCCGTCTCGATCACACAAGAAGAAAAAAGATAAAAAAGAAAGGAAAGAAGAGAAAACAAGAAAGGCTGAATTTCCTAGCACTGCACCCCAGGATATTGTATCACAAGTAGCCGAGATTCGACATTCTGATCTAACTGCGGCGGCTGCACAGCATATACCATCACCTGATATGGCAGATTTGCCTCGCCCACTTACTTTTCAACTTGAAGAGGAAGCACGGGAAGCGAAAACGAATAGACGCGTAGCCCACAGACAGACGCGGCAAGCCTATGAAGAGACGCGGTGAGCCCATGAAGAGACGCTGTGGTCCTGGCATAAAACGCGGTGAGCCCACGATGAGACATCACAGGCGTAAAATGCAAACGATGCCCTATAGGCGTTTTCTCAGCAACGTGTCAAGTCGATAGTTAATAGGTAAATGTTTTATTGCCATTCATCGTCAGCCTTGCGTTGTTTCCAACACAAAGATTGTCTTTTACAGCATTCAAAGTGAAACAGTGGGTCTGTAAAGTCACGAAAAGCGCAAACAAATAGACGCGTAGCCCACGGGAAGACACAGCGAGCCCACGAGGGGACACAGCGAACCAACGATGAGACTCAGCGAGCCCACGAAAAGACGCGATGAGCTCACGAAGAGACGCGGTGATCCCGGCATGAAATGCGGTGAGCCCACGACGGGACACTGCAGGCGTAAAATGTAAACGATGCCCTATAGGCGTTTTCTCAGCAACGTGTCAAGTCGATAGTTAATAGGTAAATGTGTTATTGCCATTCATCGTCTGCCTTACTATTTTCTAACAAAAATAATGTCTTTTGCAGCATATAAAGTGAAACAGTGGGTCTGTAAAGTCACGAAAAGCGCAAACAAATAGACGCGTAGCCCACGGGAAGACACAGTGAGCCCACGAGGGGACACAGCTAACTAACGATGAGACTCAGCGAGCCCACGAAAAGACGCGATGAGCTCACGAAGAGACGCGGTGATCCCGGCATGAAATGCGGTGAGCCTACGACGGGACACTGCAGGCGTAAAATGTAAACGATGCACTATAGGCGTTTTCTCAGCAACGTGCCAAGTCGATAGTTATTAGGTAAATGTTCTATTGCCATTCATCCTCAGCCTTGCGTTGTTTCTAACACAAAAATTGGCTTTTACAGCATTCAAAGTGACCGGGTGTGTCTGAAAGGACACGGAAGCGCAAATTGACGCGTAGCCCACGAAGAGACGCGGCAAGCCCACGAAGAGACGCGGCAAGCCCACGAAGAGACGCGGCAAGCCCAAGAAGAGACGCAGCGATCCCACGAGGTGACGCGGTGAGCCGAAGAAGAGACACGTCGAGCCCACGATAGACGCTGCGAGCCGAGGAAGACACGTGGCGATGATACGAGAAGATCCCTGCGCCTTCAGTCTGTGTTTTAGGATGAAATATTCACAATATTTTATTGAATTAAGAACTAGTTATCGCTTATTATTGTTATCTTACACCATATTATTTAGTGTCATTGAATTGTATAATTTCACCGAAATAAACGAATTGATTGTATTGACATTCTCGTCCATGGTACTTTTTGAGCTTTTCCGGCAGTTTCCCCGGCTGAATTGATCTGAAAATTCTGTGAAAATATCTAGTACACTAACTGGACTCAAACACGTTACGGAATTTAATGAGCGTCTTATTAATCCAGACAAGCGAATCCAGTGAGTCATGTTATGTAGACTCACTTTTTTCGTCTCCTCAGAGTGAACCCGCGATTAGGCACAGCGAACCAACGATGAGACACAGGGAGCCCACGAGAAGGCGTGGTGAGCTCATAAAGAGACGCTACTAATTACCCCAATCGAAAGCAAATTTTGTGTAGAATCATGTCACCACACACCCCCTCTATCATTTATAAAATTACACCGGTCAATTCTGCAGAAAACTGAAGTGTACACTTTCAGGTCCAGATAACTGGACTCAAATTCATTCCAGACGCGATCCCACCGCTCATTAGTCTAACCTCGTGGACCTCGTATGTCCAGATATCTGGACTCAAAATTTTCAAAAATATCTCAAACATATATTTTTGACAAAAAATGAAGAAATCTGTTATTATTTTGAAGATTGAACATACTACCGCGTTGGTATTAATTTTATCTTACAGATTTCTGAGAATGGCTGCAATTTTAAATTTTTTCCAGATTTTACAACGAAAACTTTCAAAGTCTTCGAATATCTATATCCCCTCGATTGACCTCGTAATTTAGTGCATTTCAGTCTTGGGGGGAATCGAAATAAAGGTGAAATTTAAAAACTAATTAGCTCAATCGAAAGCAAATTTTGTGTAGAATCATGTCACCACACACCCCCTCTATCATTTATAAAATTACACCGGTCAATTCTGCAGAAAACTGAAGTAAACACTTTCAGGTCCAGATAACTGGACTCAAATTCATTCCAGACGCGATCCCACCGCTCATTAGTCCAACCTCGTGTACCTCGTATGTCCAGAAATCTGGACTCAAAATTTTCAAGAATACCTCAAACTTATATTTTTGACAAAAAATGAAGAAATCTGTTATTATACGAAGGTTGAACATATCATCGTGTTGGTATTAGTTGATCCTAACAGACGCCTGAGATATTGGCTGCAATTTTAGACTTTTTCCAGATTTTATAACCGAATAACAAAAATTGTCTTTTACTGCTTATAAAGTTACGTGGCGTGTCAAAAAGGTCACACGAAGTGCAAACGAACTGCCGCGTAGCTCACGAAGAGGCGCGGCGAACACACGAGGAGACATATTGAGACCATGAAGAGACGCCGTGAACCCACCAGGAGACAAAATGAGCCCACGTGGAGGCACAGTGAGCTTATCAAAAGACGCGGTGAGCTCTTGATGAGAATCGGTGAGGCCACATTGAAACACGACAAGCGTAAAACATAAACAACGCCTCATAGGCGTTTTCTCAGCAACGTCTGCAGTCGATAGTTATTAGGTAAATATTCTATTGCCATTCATCTTCAACCTTGCGTTTTTTCTAATAAAAGAATTGCCTTTTACAGCATTCAAAGTACCCTGGTGTGTCTGTAAGGACACGGGAAGCGCAAACGAATTAACGCGTAACCCACGAAGAGACGCGGCTAACCAAGGAAGAGACGCAGTGAACCAACTATGAGACAAAGTAGCCCATAATGAGACGCGGCAAGCGTAAGATATAAACGACACCCAATAGGCGATTCCTCAGCAACGCGTCAAGTCGGTAGTTATTAGGTAAATGTTGTATTGCCATTCATCGTCAGCCTTACTAATTGTTAACAAAAATATTGTCCATTACTAATTGACACGTTTGGTCTTTGAAGACACGAAAAGCGCAAAAGAATTGACGCGTAGCTCACGAGGAGGCACAGGGAGCCCACGAGGAGACGCGCGGCGAGCCCACGAGAAGACGCTGCGAGACCACGAGGAGACTCGGCGATCCCACGAGGAGACGCGGCGATCCCACGAGGAGACGCGGCGATCCCACGAGGAGATGCGGCGAGCCCACGGAGAGACGCGGTGAGCCCACGGAGAGACGCGGCGAGCCCACGGAGAGACGCGGCGAGCCCACGGAGAGACGCGGCGAGCCCTCGAGGGGTTGCGGTGAGCCCACAATAAGACGTGGCATGCGTAAAACACAAATGACGACCCATAAGTGATTTTTCAGCAACGTGTCAAGTCGATAATTATTAGGTTAATGTCCTATTGCCATTCATCGTCAACCTTACGTTTTTTCAACACAAATAATGCCTTTTTCAGCAAAAAAAATGTGACTCGGTGGGTCTGTAATGATACGGGAAGCGCAAACGAATTGACTCGTAACCCTCGAAGCGATGCGGTGAACCCACGAAGGGACGCGGCGAGCCGATGAAGAAGCACAGCGAATCAACGGTGAGACACGGGGAGCCCACGAAAAGACGTGGTGAGCTCATGAAGAGACTCGGTGATCCCGACATGAGACGCGGTGAGCCCACGATGAGACGCCGCAAGCGTAAAATTTAACAATGCCTCCTCATAGGCGTTTTCTCAGCAACGTGTCAAGTCGATAGTTAAGAGGTAAATGTTCATTCATCGTCAGCCTTGCAATGTTTTTAACACAAAAATGGTATTTTACAGCATATAAAAAGACGCGGTGGATGTGTAAGGACGTGCATACAAAAAGACGCGTAGCCCACGAAAAGACGCGACGATCACACAAAGAGACGCCGCCATCCTACGAAGAGACGTGGCAATGATGTAATTTCCATCGAATATGTATGCGAAGTCGAAAAATATGCTTACTGGGTATGAAATTTCGCCACTCGTCAAAAGTAAACGTACCATCCTCACACATATGTGTTGCGGGTCTCACTATTGACAACTTCATATATTACGTACATTTTTGACGAAAAAATGAAGAAATCTGATATAATATTGAGGATTGAACATATTACCGCGTTGGTATTAATTTCATCTTACAGATTTCAGAGAATGGCTGCAATTTTATATTTTTTCCAGATTTTACAACCAAAACTTTTAAACTCTTCGAATTTCCACATCCCCTCGATCGACCTCGTATTTTGGTGCATTTCAGTCTTGGTGGGAATCGAAATAAAGGTGAAATTTCAAAACTAATTAGCTCAATCGAAAGCAAATTTTGTGTAGAATTATGTCACCACACACCCCCTCTATCATTTAAAAAATTACACCGGTCAATTCTGCAGAAAACTGAAGTGTACACTTTCAGGTCCAGATAACTGGACTCAAATTCATTCCAGACGCGATCCCACCGCTCATTAGTCTAACCTCGTGGACCTCGTATGTCCAGATATCTGGACTCAAAATTTTCAAAAATATCTCAAACATATATTTTTGACAAAAAATGAAGAAATCTGTTATTATTTTGAAGATTGAACATACTACCGCGTTGGTATTAATTTTATCTTACAGATTTCTGAGAATGGCTGCAATTTTAAATTTTTTCCAGATTTTACAACGAAAACTTTCAAAGTCTTCGAATATCTATATCCCCTCGATTGACCTCGTAATTTAGTGCATTTCAGTCTTGGGGGGAATCGAAATAAAGGTGAAATTTAAAAACTAATTAGCTCAATCGAAAGCAAATTTTGTGTAGAATCATGTCACCACACACCCCCTCTATCATTTATAAAATTACACCGGTCAATTCTGCAGAAAACTGAAGTAAACACTTTCAGGTCCAGATAACTGGACTCAAATTCATTCCAGACGCGATCCCACCGCTCATTAGTCCAACCTCGTGTACCTCGTATGTCCAGAAATCTGGACTCAAAATTTTCAAGAATACCTCAAACTTATATTTTTGACAAAAAATGAAGAAATCTGTTATTATACGAAGGTTGAACATATCATCGTGTTGGTATTAGTTGATCCTAACTGACGCCTGAGATATTGGCTGCAATTTTAGACTTTTTCCAGATTTTATAACCGAATAACAAAAATTGTCTTTTACTGCTTATAAAGTTACGTGGCGTGTCAAAAAGGTCACATGAAGTGCAAACGAACTGCTGCGTAGCCCACGAAGAGACGCGGCGAACACACGAGGAGACATATTGAGACCATGAAGAGACGCCGTGAACCCACCAGGAGACAAAATGAGCCCACGTGGAGGCACAGTGAGCTTATCAAAAGACGCGGTGAGCTCTTGATGAGAATCGGTGAGGCCACATTGAAACACGACAAGCGTAAAACATAAACAACGCCTCATAGGCGTTTTCTCAGCAACGTCTGCAGTCGATAGTTATTAGGTAAATATTCTATTGCCATTCATCTTCAACCTTGCGTTTTTTCTAATAAAAGAATTGCCTTTTACAGCATTCAAAGTACCCTGGTGTGTCTGTAAGGACACGGGAAGCGCAAACGAATTAACGCGTAACCCACGAAGAGACGCGGCTAACCAAGGAAGAGACGCAGTGAACCAACTATGAGACAAAGTAGCCCATAATGAGACGCGGCAAGCGTAAGATATAAACGACACCCAATAGGCGATTCCTCAGCAACGCGTCAAGTCGGTAGTTATTAGGTAAATGTTGTATTGCCATTCATCGTCAGCCTTACTAATTGTTAACAAAAATATTGTCCATTACTAATTGACACGTTTGGTCTTTGAAGACACGAAAAGCGCAAAAGAATTGACGCGTAGCTCACGAGGAGGCACAGGGAGCCCACGAGGAGACGCGCGGCGAGCCCACGAGAAGACGCTGCGAGACCACGAGGAGACTCGGCGATCCCACGAGGAGACGCGGCGATCCCACGAGGAGACGCGGCGATCCCACGAGGAGATGCGGCGAGCCCACGGAGAGACGCGGTGAGCCCACGGAGAGACGCGGCGAGCCCACGGAGAGACGCGGCGAGCCCTCGAGGGGTTGCGGTGAGCCCACAATAAGACGTGGCATGCGTAAAACACAAATGACGACCCATAAGTGATTTTTCAGCAACGTGTCAAGTCGATAATTATTAGGTTAATGTCCTATTGCCATTCATCGTCAACCTTACGTTTTTTCAACACAAATAATGCCTTTTTCAGCAAAAAAAATGTGACTCGGTGGGTCTGTAATGATACGGGAAGCGCAAACGAATTGACTCGTAACCCTCGAAGCGATGCGGTGAACCCACGAAGGGACGCGGCGAGCCGATGAAGAAGCACAGCGAATCAACGGTGAGACACGGGGAGCCCACGAAAAGACGTGGTGAGCTCATGAAGAGACTCGGTGATCCCGACATGAGACGCGGTGAGCCCACGATGAGACGCCGCAAGCGTAAAATTTAACAATGCCTCCTCATAGGCGTTTTCTCAGCAACGTGTCAAGTCGATAGTTAAGAGGTAAATGTTCATTCATCGTCAGCCTTGCAATGTTTTTAACACAAAAATGGTATTTTACAGCATATAAAAAGACGCGGTGGATGTGTAAGGACGTGCATACAAAAAGACGCGTAGCCCACGAAAAGACGCGACGATCACACAAAGAGACGCCGCCATCCTACGAAGAGACGTGGCAATGATGTAATTTCCATCGAATATGTATGCGAAGTCGAAAAATATGCTTACTGGGTATGAAATTTCGCCACTCGTCAAAAGTAAACGTACCATCCTCACACATATGTGTTGCGGGTCTCACTATTGACAACTTCATATATTACGTACATTTTTGACGAAAAAATGAAGAAATCTGATATAATATTGAGGATTGAACATATTACCGCGTTGGTATTAATTTCATCTTACAGATTTCAGAGAATGGCTGCAATTTTATATTTTTTCCAGATTTTACAACCAAAACTTTTAAACTCTTCGAATTTCCACATCCCCTCGATCGACCTCGTATTTTGGTGCATTTCAGTCTTGGTGGGAATCGAAATAAAGGTGAAATTTCAAAGCTAATTAGCTCAATCGAAAGCAAATTTTGTGTAGAATTATGTCACCACACACCCCCTCTATCATTTAAAAAATTACACCGGTCAATTCTGCAGAAAACTGAAGTGTACACTTTCAGGTCCAGATAACTGGACTCAAATTCATTCCAGACGCGATCCCACCGCTCATTAGTCTAACCTCGTGGACCTCGTATGTCCAGATATCTGGACTCAAAATTTTCAAAAATATCTCAAACATATATTTTTGACAAAAAATGAAGAAATCTGTTATTATTTTGAAGATTGAACATACTACCGCGTTGGTATTAATTTTATCTTACAGATTTCTGAGAATGGCTGCAATTTTAAATTTTTTCCAGATTTCACAACCAAAACTTTGAAAGTCTTCGAATTTCCATATCCCCTCGATTGACCTCGTATTTTAGTGCATTTCAGTCTTGGGGGGAATCGAAATAAAGGTGAAATTTCAAAACTAATTAGCTCAATCGAAAGCAAATTTTGTGTAGAATTATGTCACCACACACCCCCTCCATCATTTAAAAAATTACACCGGTCAATTCTGCAGAAAACTGAAGTGCACACTTTCAGGTCCAGATAACTGGACTCAAATTCATTCCAGACGCGATCCCACCGCTCATTAGTCTAACCTCGTGGACCTCGTATGTCCAGATATATGGACTCAAAATTTTCAAAAATATCTCAAACATATATTTTTGACAAAAAATGAAGAAATCTGTTATTATTTTGAAGATTGAACATACTATCGCGTTGGTATTAATTTTATCTTACAGATTTCTGAGAATGGCTGCAATTTTAAGTTTTTTCCAGATTTCACAACCAAAACTTTGAAAGTCTTCGAATTTCCATATCCCCTCGATTGACCTCGTATTTTAGTGCATTTCAGTCTTGGGGGGAATCGAAATAAAGGTGAAATTTCAAAACTAATTAGCTCAATCGATAGCAAATTTTGTGTAGAATTATGTCACCACACACCCTTTCTATCGTTTATAGAATTACACCGGTCAATTCTGCAGAAAACTGAAGTGCACACTTTCAGGTCCAGATAACTGGACTCAAATTCATTCCAGACGCGATCCATCCGCTCATTAGTCCAACCTCGTGGACCTCGTATGGCCAGAAATCTGGACTCAAAATTTTCAAGAATACCTCAAACATATATTTTTGGTCAAAAATGTATGTTCATCAGTTATTATACGAAGATTGAACATATTATCGCGTTGGTATTAGTTGATGCCTGAGATATTGGCTGCAATTTTAGACTTTTTCCAGATTTTATAACCGAATAACAAAAATTGTCTTTTACTGCTTATAAAGTTACGTGGCGTGTCTTTAAGGTCACATGAAGTGCAAACGAACTGCTGCGTAGCCCACGAAGAGACGCGGCGAACACACGAGGAGACATATTGAGCCCATGAAGAGACGCCGTGAACCCACCAGGAGATACAATGAGCCCACGTGTAGGCACAGTGAGCTTATCAGAAGACGCGGTGAGCTCTTCATGAGAATCGGTGAGGCCACATTGAAACACGACAAGCGTAAAACATAAACAACGCCTCATAGGCGTTTTCTCAGCAACGGCAGCAGTCGATGGTTATTAGGTAAATATTCTATTGCCATTCATCTTCAACCTTGCGTTTTTTCTAATAAAAGAATTGTCTTTTACAGCATTCAAAGTACCCTGGTGAGTCTGTAAGGACACGGGAAGCGCAAACGAATTGACGCGTAACCCACGAAGAGACGCGGCTAACCAAGGAAGAGACGCAGTGAACCAACTATGAGACAAAGTAGCCCATAATGAGACGCGGCAAGCGTAAGATATAAACGACACCCAATAGGCGATTCCTCAGCAACGCGTCAAGTCGGTAGTTATTAGGTAAATGTTGTATTGCCATTCATCGTCAGCCTTACTAATTGTTAACAAAAATATTGTCCATTACTAATTGACACGTTTGGTCTTTGAAGACACGGAAAGCGCAAAAGAATTGACGCGTAGCTCACGAGGAGGCACAGGGAGCCCACGAGGAGACGCGGCGAGCCCATGGAGAGACGCGGCGAGCCCTCGAGGAAACGCGGCGAGCCCACGAGTAGACGCTGCGACACCACGAGGAGACTTGGCGATCCCACGAGGAGACGCGGCGAGCCCACGAGGAGACAAAGTGAGCTTATCAAATTACGCGGTGAACTTTTGATGAGAATCGGTGAGGCCACATTGAAACACGACAAGCGTAAAACATAAACGACGCCTAATAGGCGTTTTCTCAGCAACGTGTCAAGACGATAGTTAATAGGTAAATGTTCATTCATCGTCAGCCTTGCAATGTTTTTAACACAAAAATGGTATTTCACAGCATATAAAGTGACGCGGTGGACGTGCAAACGTGCAAACGCAAAGACGCGTAGCCCACACGCGTAGCCTACGAAAAGACGAGTAGCCCACGAAAAGACGCGACGATCACACAAAGAGACGCGGCCATCCTACGAAGAGACGTGGCAATGAAGTAATTTTCATCAAATATGTTTGCGAAGTCGAAAAATATGCTTACTGGGTAAGAAATTTCGCCACTCGTCAAAAGTAAACGTACCATCCTCACACATATGTGTTGCGGGTCTCACTATTGACACCTTCATATATTACGTACATTTTTGACGAAAAAATGAAGAAATCTGATATAATATTGAGGATTGAACATATTACCGCGTTGGTATTAATTTTATCTTACAGATTTCAGAGAAAGGCTGCAATTTTAAATTTTTTCCAGATTTTACAAACAAAACTTTTAAACTCTTCGAATTTCCATATCCCCTCGATCGACCTCGTATTTTGGTGCATTTCAGACTTGGGGGGAATCGAAATAAAGGTAAAATTTCAAAACTAATTAGCTCAATCGAAAGCAAATTTAGTGTAGAATTATGTCACCACACACCCCCTCTATCATTTATAAAACTACACCGGTCAATTCTGCAGAAAACTGAAGTAAACACTTTCAGGTCCAGATAACTGGACTCAAATTCATTCCAGACGCGATCCCACCGCTCATTAGTCTAACCTCGTGGACCTTTTATGTCCAGATATCTGGACTCAAAATTTTCAAAAATATCTCAAACATATATTTTTGACAAAAAATGAAGAAATCTGTTATTATTTTGAAGATTGAACATACTACCACGTTGGTATTAATTTTATCTTACAGATTTCTGAGAATGGCTGCAATTTTATAATTTTTACAGATTTCACAACCAAAACTTTTAAAGTCTTCGAATTTCCATATCCCCTCGATTGACCTCGTATTTTAGTGCATTTCAGTCTTGGGGGGAATCGAAATAAAGGTGAAATTTCAAAACTAATTAGCTCAATCGATAGCAAATTTTGTGTAGAATTATGTCACTACACACCCCCTCTATCATTTATAAAATTAAACCGGTCAATTCTGCAGAAAACTGATGTGCACGCTTTCAGGTCCAGATAACTGGACGCAAATTCATTTTTGTCGCTGATTGACTGTGAATTCATGGAAATAACCATGATTGATGATTAACAATACTCAGGCCTTATAAACAATTACGGAATTGATTTATTGTTTAATGTGACGTCATTACAATAGATGCAGTTGTTTTCCCAAAAAAAAGTTTCAAGTCCAGGATTCATGCCTGAAAATATGTTTCCAGCATACGAAGAGTCGCGGCGAGCTTCAAGTCTCGAGGGGACTCTGCTTAGTAGCGCAAGGATTCCACAGAGAAATATGGTTAGCCCGCATATGGTCGCGGCGAGTACACTTATATAAAGTACACTGCTTCCACGCTTCCAAAGCCCGCGTCAGAGGACCATGTGACGCTTCGATAATGTCAAGTCACGCGATGATCGAGCAACGTTTTGGTGTTATATGACACACGTAATTCTTTGAATTAAACCTCGATACGACTGACGACTGACAGACTGAC